>CM075943.1:27441056-27686910 GCA_038030265.1 Corythucha ciliata
GCATTAACGAAGCAAATAAGCGTCAGACAAAAATGACTAGTTCCAGCCTGCAAAAAAGAGTATTTTGTTGCCCGTTAACGAGACCCTTTACTAGGACCTAGGGAGTCAAATGTGAAACAATTTAAGATCAAATGGCACGCCCTATATAATTTGACACTATCAGATATGCATTTTAATCCCCTATGCTTCGAAACAAAATGAGGCGCCGACAACGATGAGCGAGGGCTTTCGGGCGCCCTTGCGACTGGGGCCTTATTCCGAACGGTTGGGAAGAAAATGCCGCAAGAGGGATCCAGGGACCCCGTATAAGAAATAACATTATCCCTTCGTGGGAACCACACTTGCGTCATTTTTCCCTGACACCTCTGACCAGGCCGCACTGGCACTGGGGCCTTTTCCTGGCCCCAGCTCCGGCCGCGGTAGTGAGCTAGAGGTCGAAACGGTGCCACTCACCGTGCACTTTGACGAAATAATTATTTTCAGACCTATAAATTATTTATTTTGGCCTAGGTTCGAATCCCGAGTTATATAGAGAAAAATCCATTATATTACCATATATGGTCACAAAACTTCCAGATCTTTCTCAAGTCTTGTACAGTTTCTAGGAATTGTTTTCCTCTTTAATAAAATTCTAGACTTTTCCCAAGGAAAGCTTTTAAATACTCCCTCCACCTTTATTGAGTAGTTCAGTTCAGTTTCAGTCTTGACAGAGTGATTAAGTTGTTAAGTGCGGTTAATAAAAGTTCTTTTTGTCGTGTAGTAACTGTTAAAATTGGTTTGTGAAATAAAAACTTTTTAAAAACCTAAAGTGGCCGACCATTAATTTAACTGGCGCCCGAACAGGGACAGTAGCGTGAAAAGTGAAAGTTCAGTTGATTGGTATCTTCGGTAAATCAAAAAACCTTTCGGCAACAGAGAAAAGTCGATTGGCCCTCTTCAATATTTGCCAAAACCTTTCAACTACTTCGCACTGCTACTGAAGGAAAAGTCGCCCACAGAAAAACAAACAAAGACAGAAAATCTACACGAAAAGACGCCCAAAGTACTCCTCAAAATATTTTTTTTGGGACTTCCCTCACCACAAAGAGCGCTTCTAAGTTCTCAGAAGCCTGGCGAGGCCAACAACACCGCCACAACACGATACCACCGCAAAGACTGTGAGTTGAACGACTCATCTTTTTTCTTCTTCTTCTTTCCAATTCTTCTCCTCCTTCGTTTCATTTTTTTTTATTATTATTGTTAAGAGAAATAAGCAAAACAAAAACAACAATGGCAAATGCAAAAGTTCCCCAAATTAGTCATGTTTTAAGAAAAGAAGATTATGACCACATTCCGAATTTTGACGGTAACCCAAATGATTTAGTATATTTTATAACGACTGTAGAAGCCGTATTCAATGTTGTATGTGACGCGATCGTTCAGGAAAGAACTCAAAATCACTTTCTTTTATTAAATAAAATAAAATCTAAATTAGTAGGACCAGCTCAGTCTTTAATACTAGGTAGAGAGATAGGAACTCTAAATGAACTATTAAGCTTGTTAAAGAAAAATTTTGCTGATTCCAGAAGTTTTGAGTCTTTAAAAAATGAGATTTATAATTCCAAACCCTTTCAAAAGGAACAACCGGCAGATTATTTAACTCGTCTTGAAAGCATTAGACACCTTATTTACGCGAGATTAAAGATTGATGGATTATCAGACCAAAATTTAGAATCTACCCTTGCATATACAGAGAAAGAAATCATTCACCATTTATATTCGACCCTTCCTTGGCAACTAACAAATCATATAATGACGTTTGATCCTAAATCTCTAGAGGAATTTAGAAACATCCTCAATACAAAATGTTCTTTTATTATTGACCAAATTTATTCCAGAAATAAATTTTCCACGTTCGAAAGACCAAATAAAATTTTTAAAAATCATAATCCGAATTACTCCAAGCTCCAGCATAATTTTTCACAGTTCAGCAACCCCCAAAATTTCCAAAGAAATTGTAATAATTTTCAACCTCATCAAACTTTTAATAATCCTTTTCAAAGTTTTAACAGGCCTACCCAAAATTTCAATTTTCCACCTGCAAGAGACGCCAATCCCCAGCGATTTTCTAATTTCCGTCAGTATAATAACAATCAAAATTCACCACCATTCCAGTCACAAAATACTGTTTCAATGCGAACAGTTGGGAGCCCTAATTTTAGGAATCACAATTATACACCCCATGAAATAAATTATGTCGAGGCCAACTCCCCTGATGACGCACCCGAATTTAAATATCCACTATTAAAAGAAATTCAAGAGTTAAAAGAAAAAATCAATCGAATGGAAGACACTTTTTTTCGCGAATGGCAGCGGTCAGATGAGCTGCGTAAGGCTAACATCATTCCCCAATTTCAACTCCATTGTGTAAGCCAATCCTTACCCTATTATGAAGACGAAAAAAATTTAAAATGGTTAATAGACACTGGTTCCGAATTTAACTATGTCCACCCAGAAAAAGTAAAATCAGATTGCCGTCGTTTCAATGAAAAATTTGCAGTGACCACCCCCGCTGGTAGAGCAGAGGGAAATGAGTACGTCATCATAAATTTAAAGCAACATTTTGAAGTAGATGCATGGGCTAAGTTTTATATTTTCAATTTCTCCGAAAATTATGATGTCCTGATAGGCAACAAAACACTGAAAGATTTAAATGCTAAAATAGACTTTAGGGATAACTCACTTATAATTAATGGTAAAAAATTATTGTTAAAGGATGCGGTTGATAAGAAAGATTTAATTCAGAAAAATAATTTTAAAAATGAATTTGCGAGTAAGAAATTAGAAAATAAATATAAAGAAAGTTCTAGAGAACTGTTAGCTATTTGTCCAATGGAAATTGACGAAGTAAAAACTAATTCTCACAAAACCAATTTTGTTGCTGACGCTTTGTCAAGAAATCCTGTGTTTGAATTAAATGCAATCGAAAACGAAAATATAGAATCTGAAATCAACCCCCAAGAAATACTAAATGAATTCTTAGAAAACGCTCAAAGCCCCTTAACAAATAATGAAGACATAGAATCATTAATATCCCCAAATAACATGCAAAATCTTGAGACGAACCCCAATGATAATGATAGTGATAGCCTTGTAACTATTCATTCCCAAATTAGTTCGGCAGGAAACGTTTTCCTAGTCGATGATCCGTTTAAATGTGTAAATTTAGAAAAACACCAGATCATTATTCAAAGAGGCAGCCATGAACAAAATAAAATAATCAATTTATTCAATTCTACTAAGCAAAGATTTATCTGGAACGTTCAATTCCCCTATCGTGAAACCTTAGAAAAACTGTGCACTGAATTTATTCACCCTCAACAAACTTACGGAGTATATTGTTCAGATCCAAAAGTAACTGTAGAAAATGAGGTCCTTGATCAAATATTTTTAATGTTTCAAAAAATAATAGAAGAACATTATCCCCAGGTTCGAATTAAAAGGTACAAAAAATTGAATGAAGACGTCCAAAATAAAGAAGAACAAATTGAAGCTATTAGTAGGCAGCATCTTGGAAAAACCTGCCATAGAGGAATTAATGACGTTCACGACCAACTAAAGAAAAAATATTACTGGCCCGCTATGCTCACTGAAATCACTAAATTTGTTAATAACTGCGAAGTTTGTAAAAAAGTAAAATATGATAGAAACCCCCCTCGTCCAGAATTTCAACTTACACCAACCCCTTCTAAACCATTCGAAAAATTACAAATGGATATTTTATTTTATAATAATTCCTCCATACTAACCCTAATCGATTGCTTCTCGAAAAAATTATTTGCCTATAAAATCACTAGCAAAAATGCTTTAGAAATTGTTAATAAATTAAAAGAGTATTTTTCTAATTTTCCAATCCCATCCGAAATACAAGCCGACAATGGCCTAGAGTTTCAAAACGAAATTGTTAAAAATCTACTCCAGTATCATAATATTACTTTACACTTTACAACCCCTAATCACCACAATTCTAATGGTCTAATTAATCGAGCTCATTCAACGATGATCGAAATTATGAATATTATTCGTAGTGAAGATACTAATATTTCCCTGGTAAATTTAATAAAACTAGCATTAATAGCGTACAATAATACTCCTAATTCCAATTTGAAATTATCCCCCAACGAAATAACATTCGGCGTCACTCATCCCACCGAAACAAATGCAAATATCATTATGGACCAAAAAATTGACGAGTACCACAAGGAGAAAATCTTAATACATAAAGCCATGAAACAGTTAATAGAGAAAGAAAAAGAAATTAGAACTAATAGCCTCAATCAAAATAGGGAAACCCTTGAAGTACCGTCTGGAAACATTTACATTAAAACTCACTTCAGAAACAAAGCAAAAGACCGATACAAAAAAGTTGTCTACGATAAAAATTTAAAAAGGGCCAAACTAAATAAGAAAACTATTAAAATGCACCCCAGCCAAGTTAAAAGGCCAAGAAAATTTGAAGATCACGCTAACACCGACGTTTCATTGCAGGATCAAAATGATAATGTTAATAACACTTCTCCTCCTCAGCCAGGACCGAGCTCTCAGTTTTAAAGTTACCGATTTGTCCCAAGGACCAGGAATCATTCCCGTTAAAATTCAAAATTCTTACATGATGAATGACTATTTCACTTATATGCATTCAATAAATATTACTGCTATTAAAAACGAGTTAGATTATCTGCTGGAAACCTTAAATGAAATTGATCAATTAAATGTTTCAAAAAATTCGTACACCGATGTCATTCAAGAACATACTCTCTATTCAATTAAAGAAATGTTAAAATCCCATTTAAATTACGCTCAAGACAAATTAAGCCATATTAGTTCAAATTCATACCAAAATAGGCCCAAAAGAGGTTTAATTAATGCATTAGGCACCGCCATTTCTTGGATCACCGGCAATATGGACGCTAACGATAAAAACTATTATGACCAAGTTATCCGAAAAATTGAAAATAATGACTATCGCTTAGATCAGAACATTCGTAATGAGTTATCTGTAAATAAAAAATTAATTGATGCCTTTAATGTTCAAATAAGTGCCATAAGAAATAATAATAATAAAATAAAAAAATTACTAAATAATAACTTAGGAAATATGATTGATCAGTACCAATATTACTCTTCGCTGTATATAACTATTGCTTTATTGACTCTAAAAATTAATGATATAGATACCTCTCTTGAATTTTGTAAGTTAGGAATAATCCACAGCAGCATTATTTCACAGAATGAATTAGTCGAAATCAGTTATAATAATCGCGTAGAAATAATATCCAATTCCCCGGAAGTTTTATGGCAATTAGGAAAAGTTCAATGTTCACTAACCCCCTCTCATATTCATTATTTCATTCAGCTCCCTTTGAAAAGCCCTCTAATTGAAACTTATTTTCTTTTGTCCTACCCTTACGATATTTCTAAAAACGAGACCCAAACCATCAATGTACACCCTCCATTTGTTATTAAATCAGACAAATTGTACGCTGTCAAATGTATGTTAGTCCTAGAAAATTATTATTGCCAAAATAAAACAGAAATAGTAGACCCATGCATTGTAAATATTGTAAGGAATAATAATAATGAAGCTTGTGTAGCATATTCTATTGAGAAACCTGGATCCTTTGTAAAATATGTTCCAATTATTAATCAATATTTAGTGTATAACATGTCTTTTATAACGATTCAAAGAAATAATGTTAAGTATACCAAATCATTAAAGAAAACCGCACTTATCCAATTAAATACTGAAGAATCCATTGATAATATCTCTCATTTGTATACATATTTCGAAACGATCCCAATCAATTTGCAAAATATTCCAATTCGATCAAACCCTATGAATATTTCGTTCAATAAGCTTCATGATATCAACGTTAATATGGTCCCCCTTGAAATGATGGAAAGTTTAGAAAATTCCGACTCTGTAAATCATGTACAAATATTGTATTCGCTCACTATTCTGGCCCTTTGTTTTGTATTCTTTCACTTTATATTTAAATTCAGAAAAGTCATGTATGATTGTATAAAATGTAAAAAATCTCCAAATCCTCAACCTAACGAAAATGTGATCAACCCTTCATCAATCAGTCAATTGTTTGCTAATAGTATACCACCTGTTGACATGAGGACATGCCAAACTTAAGGAGGGAGGAGTTATATAGAGAAAAATCCATTATATTACCATATATGGTCACAAAACTTCCAGATCTTTCTCAAGTCTTGTACAGTTTCTAGGAATTGTTTTCCTCTTTAATAAAATTCTAGACTTTTCCCAAGGAAAGCTTTTAAATACTCCCTCCACCTTTATTGAGTAGTTCAGTTCAGTTTCAGTCTTGACAGAGTGATTAAGTTGTTAAGTGCGGTTAATAAAAGTTCTTTTTGTCGTGTAGTAACTGTTAAAATTGGTTTGTGAAATAAAAACTTTTTAAAAACCTAAAGTGGCCGACCATTAATTTAACTCCCGTACAAAACGAAAATAATGAAATAGATAGGACGGTCACACTTGAAACACAAGGGGAGGCACAACACAAAAAAGATAAATTGACAAATCGTGGTATGGGACCGTCACTTGAAGATTTCCCGTCGCGTAAATTCTCAGTAATTTGTGAAAGTTTGACAGCCGTAGAGAAACTTGAACCCTTCAGTCGGTCGACGCTCGACGGATCAAAATCACAACGTTTCAAACAGTCTGATCTGACCGAAACGAGACCTTTTGGAGAACCGAACTGGATTCAGATAGTGTGCTTCTTCTGTGACGCTCATTATGCCATTGGAGATCCGAAATAAGATTGAGCGAGTCGAAAAACGCAATAAATTCTTCCATTTCTCACATTTACCGAGGGAAAATAATTACAGTAGAAACACTACAACACAAGACAAGGCTTAAAGGAACTGTAAAGGAAGCTCCCGAGCTTCCTTAGAGTTATCATAAGTATAACTAGCAAATAACATTCTTTAAAGGAACCACGAAGGTAAAAGTGGCTTTGTGAATACAATTTTTTCATGCCTTAAAGAACTCCTTTACAGTTCCTTAGCCAATGCGGATAAGGTTGGTTTCTGAATACAAATTCCTGCTATAAGGAGCCACAAAGGTTAAGGTCTCGTAAAGGTGCGTTTCTGAATACGGCCCTATATACAGCACATAACAGCATATTTTGTACCTCACCTCGTATACATATTATTAATTCGTACGAGCGAGAATTGAAATCATTTATTTGCAACAACAAAAAGAACTTCAATATAAACTAAAAGTTAATCATATGGGGGCTATTTGGAAATAATCGGTTTCTTAGGAAACAGGATATGACAGTCCTTTCCCAAGGTGACTAAACTTTCTATAGGTGCCGCAGATCTTCGGCCATTACTGTACTTCACCTACATCATGAGCAGTCCCATCCGCCTTTGCGCTGGACCCAGTACATTATTAATTGTTATTGGGTTGTGATTTTTGAGAAATCATAAACTTCAATTTCAAAAGTATCTTGCTCTGCTGCTCTAGGGTGAGCAATCGGGAGCAAAGGACTGCTCGTGACGTCAGTCTCCACCCCTTCTGTCCGAATGGCAGGGGGAAATCTGTGGCACCTATAGTAAAGTTTAGTCACCTTGGTCCTTTCCCCTTAATTTTGACTCGTATTTCTTTTTAAAAAGGGCCGCAAGTGATCGAGGTGTTTCTTTGTGGACCAGCCGTTCACATTGACCAGATAAACAACATTTCCCAGTCTCTTTTCGATGACTCCTTCTTCCCAACGCTGTCCTCGCCTTCCAAATTTTCTAACGTACACCCTTTCACCGATTTGTAACTTTCTCAGCTTCTTGTGGTCAAAAAGGTTTGACCTTTGTTCCAATTTTGGTTAAATCAGGTCAAGAACCGTTCTAATTTTACGCCCAAACATCAGTTCCGATGGCGATATTCCTGTCGAACTGTGGGGAGTGCATCGGTAGGACGTAGAAACTGTGTTAACTTATAATTGAGCTAACCTTTTTCATCCAACGATTTCTTCAACGCCAATTTCATTGTTTGAACGTACCTCTCGGCCTGCCCATTGGATGATACGGTGGAATAGTTTTGTGCGTAATACCATTTGTTCGTAGAAACTCCTGAAATTCTCGTGCAGTAAACGAAGTGCCGCTGTCGCTTATCAGAACCCTCGGAATTCCAAACCGTGAAAAAATGGTTCGTAGACTTTATATGGTGTTCAGTCTGGAAATTGAGGAGACTGGAATCACCTCTAACCATTTACTGAACGAATCGACGACGATAAGGAAGTATCTTCCGAGAAAAGGCCCTGCATGATCCACATGGATTCGTGTCCAAAGGGTGATCTGGGGCTTTGTTGCAGTTTCTCTGATTTTCTGAACAAGCTTTGCAGTCACCGACCATTCTCTCGATAGCAACATCCACTCCTCGGGCGAGAGCTTTCATCTTTGAAATTCCGACATGTGACGAATGTAGTTCATTGAGGATATCGCTTCTCAAAGTTGTTGGAATAACGAATCGAGCGTTTCTCATAAGGCAGCAGCCTTGCTCGATCGATAGTTCGTTCGTGATATCCTTGAACGGTTTGATTTCTATACCTGTACCGTTAGTCAAATGTGAGATCACACGGGCTAAATCGGGATCTTTCAATGTCTCCCTTGCAATGTCGTGATGTGGAACTGGTAAAAATTCAATTTGTCTTGGCCATGGTATGGTGAAAGCCCATTCTTCTTGAGAGTTCTCCACACACTTGTTTGTGACGTATGCACCGCTAACGAAATTCGACGAGTGCTCGTTGTTGGGTCACGTTCAACTTCCATTAAAATGTCCTCAACGTCGATATTCTCTTCCCTTTCCGAATTCGTCGATCGTCTTGGGAACGCTCCAGTTTCACGAAGCGTTCTAAAAACCCGCGAAAAGGTATTTCTGGCCGGCAATCTTCGGTTTGGGAATTCAAGATGATATGCTCGCTGGGCGGCTCGGTCATTTCCTCTACACATTCCGTAGAAAAACATTATGTCGGCGTACTCTTCGTTAGTAAAATGTCGAGGCATTTTTAATAGTACCCTGACAAAATAAGTTGACTAAAATTCGCTTTAGTAAACTATCATACGTTCGGAAACGTAACAACAGTAACAACGAATACTTTTTCAGCTCTATGAACCCCTGAACACATTTCACGTGTAGTAATGAGGCATTCTCCCGAAAATGATCATGCAAGGAGGACCAATTTATTGGGCTGTGACGTTTCACAGCCTCTCGCCGTAATAATCTAAATTCGTTTGGCCATCAAAAATTTGCGGTCTAGAGCAACACAAAGTGAGCAAGAAACGGGGGGGAATTTTGAACGCTCAATTAAATTAAATTTATTTCAAGTTAAGGTTCTTCTTCAATCGTTGATCTCAACTAATTCGGAGAGAAAAAACGATGTACAAAGATCGCAATCTACTGAGCTAATCTAAACCTGATGAGTGGTGACTGATGAGTAGGAATGCCCTAGTTCAAGTCCTAACGCAGCAGTTCATCCACGATCTCACGCATAGTGAGCCTCGTTGTGAAAATTGATCGTACAAAGGGTACCGGCGATAAGGTGAAATGTTCAAGTCTAGTGTACACCCTAACGCTGTTCATCCAGCACCTCAGCTCACATGGTGAGCCTCGTTGTGAATTGAATCCTTACTTCAAGCATTGAGGGCAGCCTGCTCGGAGAAACACAATACCCTAAGGAAAGGACGTTTACAATGGCCTATTCGGCTTCTTTTAACACAGCAAGTTACATTTTTTTGCATTCGAACTTGATTGCTGAAGTCAGAGGGTTGCAAACTTCAACTACCAGAACACCGTTCGAAAGTACACAGAACTGGGTAGTTTTCCACAACTTTGCCCATCAATGCGTGCACTAGCAGCTGATTGATACCGATGTGAAATGTATTGGTAATTTCAAAAAAATACTTTTTTCACTTTTCACATGGCTGAAATAGCCACGCGCGAGCGACATTTTTTGATTTTCATGGTGGTTTCAGGAACAGGATTTTGTCCTCTTTCCGAATCAACCGTCATTTTTTGTCTAACCTCCGTCGGTGAGCCGTGAACACGACAATTATTGTAAAAAGTAATGAAACTGGGAAAAAACAGGAAAATGCTCATATCTCGTAACCAAAGCATTTTCGGCTATGCGTCTACATGACGTTTTTTGTGCGTCCAGGTACGTACTATCACCTGTGAAAGTTTGTCACATTCCTCCTGAATCACCCTGTATATCAATTGTTTTCAAATGTTTTTTAAACAAATATTTGGATACAAAATGTTTGAACAAAGTTTAATTGAACCTGATTTTTTAAACATATGTTTTCGCGTAAAATTCAAATGAGATTACAATCGTAGGTACATACCGAGGATATTCCGCTTATCTCCACCTAATCGGGCCCAGATTGTTTTTCTGTCACAATTAGCGGCTGCCCACATTAAAGGTAGGGAGAAATAAATAGATAATTAGTTTTTATGAGTTTATGAATTTTATTTAAAATTCGAGGAAAATCAAAATTGAAATTCGGGCTCTGCTGGGCAAGTCTCAAGACGTCAAGACTATAGGTTTCATATGAGATCATGAAAAATGAAATATTCCAAGTACTTAGCGCGTAAAACGGTGAGGGGTTACTTGGCGAGGGGTAGTACTTGCATGCCCCCATAAGCTGAGTGGTGGTCAGGAAGGCACAAGTGATGAGACGGACCTGCACCCCCTGCTTTTTGTACGAGTCATCACTAACTTTTTCAGTTTTTCTTCCCCTACCCGCGGTCTTCTCACACGCTTCGCGAACTTCTTTCTTCGTTTTTTCCGTCCACATGACACATGGGAAGCTGGTCTATGGGCGACACGGACACCGCGTCAGAGCCAGTTTAGTAATAATTCAGTTCGTTCGTCCGTTGATTGCGCGAATATAAAGTGAATGTGAGATTATTTGCGTGTGTGTACATACTTGTTTTTCGAGAACTGCTGGCGAGTACTCTACTATTCATTATTTTATACTTTTTACTTCACGTTATGCTGACAAATTAGATTTATCATTGTGGAACACTTCACTAAAAAACGAATATTAGATCCGTTCCATAGTTTGAAAAGTGCTACACTAGCACTGGAGATCACGTTTTTAATCAAACAACTTTTATGAATAAATATATAAAACGAATGGATACGTAGTTCGAGTTCATATAGTAGTGGTTGCACTTTTTAAAAAATGGTATGGGCCAATATTATTTTCACTTGAAAGTGTTGAAGATTATGATAGGGATTATTAGTTTTTATGTTCACCTGTTCACGATGGGCTTTTTCCTCTGGAGCTGCGGTATACCATTGGGGGGGGGGCATAGAGGTTTTGATAGTAAAGTGCATTAATTTGGTCTCGTCCGCTAATCGTGTCACATAATCGCGATACATTTTGCCGATGACTTATTTAGGTCATATAGAACAAGACCAGGGGGCCTGTTCTGCAAAATTTCATAGTGTTCCTAGGAATATCCTTTCCACCCGTCCGACCCGAATTAAATCACGTGTTGATGGGGAGAACGGGTGGAAAGAGACAGTGATAGTGACAGTCAAAAGTCATAGAACAGGGGGCCAGCTCCCAATTCAGTAAAGCCGCCTTCACATGCGGGCTGTGACAGCCTAAGCTTTGAGCTGTAGCCAATCAAAGAGCCGCCCGCGTTTGAATTAATTATATTTCATTGGACACAGCTGAAAGCTGAGCTTTTTTCAGATCACATGTGAAGCAGGCTTAACTCTTAACGCGTGGATTAGCAAATTTTCTCAGCTGATTACTTTCAATTATTCACCTTGTTTATTTCGCTATCGCACGCGTTAGGATTAGGAGCAACTATACATATACAGGGTGTTCATAAATTACCTCGACAGAGAAAGTATGTGATAGTACACCTCATTTGTGATCGAAATCACTATTTGAGGTTTTTTGGAATTCCTCTTAGTTTTCGAGATATCGTCAATTTCGTGTTTTTTCGTGACCCTCCGTTTTTGTACGATAAGTGACTAGTACAACCTCATCAACAGGTGCTAGACTAAAAGTAAGTAGCTCATTGCAAAGAGCATACAATTTCCTTCAATATTGGTCCTCAACTCAATAAAATCATATCAAGGCCCTAGCCGTTAGGGCATTAGATATCGGAAAGAAACACGTTTTTCGCATTTCTGCCCAATTTTCGTCACCGATTTACATCATTTCGTCAGAGGAAAATATTTTTTTGCATTCATAAGGACAACTTCCTCATAATGTCAGCTTTCCAATCACATGCCATTGTTACCAGTTTTCACCACCTATCGAAGAGTTATGAGCACTAAACGATACCCAAACTGAAAAATAACCCGCAAAGAGGACCTATTGAATGAGGTGAATCCACATTATAATTACCTGTTTCCAACGGGTTAGACAATTTTAATGCAGGCAGTTAGCTAAATCTAACGCTAATTTACATTTTTCTGTAGAAAAGGGGTGGGGGTGAAGTTTAAAATATCGTTAGTGCCTTCAAGTTCACGCTTTAATAACTAGAAAAGTTACATTTTCGAACGTTCTTGAAAATAATTAAAAAAATAAAAAATTAAAGGAATAAAATTATAAAAATTTAAGGAATACAAAATTAAATCCATAATTTTTTAAATTATTGCTGATACATAATAAAACAAAATTAGGATTGTTCAAAGTGTCCTCCCTGTATGTCGATGAATGCAAAGCCGGCCCTTCACCTAACTGCGTTATATCCCCAGTTTTCCTCGCGTGATTATCGAATACGATTGTCCAGCTCATCTCTCGTCCCAAATTATTTTCAAGAACGTTCGAAAATGTAACTTTTCTTATAGGTATGCTTACTAATCTTATATACAGGGTGTTCATAAAAGAATGCCCTAGTTTCAAAAATCTGTATTTCTGAAAATATTTAATTTACAGACATGAAATTGGTCCCAAATGAAAGATTATAATTCACAGTTTTTTTCCCATACCTACAAATGTTCTATATGTCCACCTCCAACAGCACGAACGACGTCAATGCGGTAATTAAGCTCATCCCAGACCTTCATTAGCATGTCGGGTGTCACACTTAGTACTGCAGCTTGAATACGCATACGAAGATCCTTTAACTGGTGGTGCGATCTCTCGGCAACCGAAAAAACTATGGAACTTCTACTTTCATAAGGAATCAACTTTTTCTCGCTAAGTTTAAAAATAGCGAAGTTACAGATTTTTGAAACTAGGGCATTCTTTTATGAACACCCTGTACTTATTATCTAGTTATTAAAGCGTGAACTTGAAGGCACTAACGATATTTTAAACTTCACCCCCACCCCTTTTCTACAGAAAAATGTAAATTAGCGTTAGGCTGGCCGTCCAGTGGACGCGATTTCGCGCGAAGAGGCGAAGAGCGAAAAGGCGCGAATTCGAGCGAACAGTGGCTGGCCGTCCAGTGGACGCGATTTCGCCTCTTCGCGCGTTCAAAATCAAACTCGTTTGTTCGCCTTCGCCCTTGTTCGCGCGAAAGTGGCGCTTTCAGTGGACGGGGTCCCATGTAAATCGACGTGTTTGAAACAAGGCGAACTGTTCGCGCGAATTCGCTCTTCGCCTCTTCACGCGAAAGTGACTTCGCGCGAAATCGCGCGTTTTCAGTGGACGGGGTCCCATGTAAATCAACGTGTTTGAAACAAGGCAAACTGTTCGCGCGAATTCGCTCTTCGCCTCTTCGCGCGAAATCGCCTCCACTGGACGGCCAGCCTTAGATTTAGCTAACTGCCTGCATTAAGTTTGTCTAACCCGTTGGAAACAGGTAATTATAATGTGGATTCACCTCATTCAATAGGTCTTCTTTGCGGGTTATTTTTCAGTTTTGGTATCGTTTAGTACTCGATAGGTGGTGAAAACTGGTAACAATGGCATGTCATTGAAAAGCTGACATTATGAGGAAATTTTCCTTACGAATGCAAAAAAATATTTTCCTCTGACGAAATGATGTAAATCGGTGACGAAAATTGGGCAGAAATGCGAAAAACGTGTTTCTTTCCGATATCTAATGCCCTAACGGCTAGGGCCTTGATATGATTTTATTGAGTTGAGGACCAATATTGGAGGAAATTGTATGCTCTTTTCAATGAGCTACTTACTTTTAGTCTAGCACCTGTTGATGAGGTCGTACTAGTCACTTATCGTAAAAAAACGGAGGGTCACGAAAAAAA
Organism: Corythucha ciliata; assembly: GCA_038030265.1. Taxonomy (NCBI): domain Eukaryota; kingdom Metazoa; phylum Arthropoda; class Insecta; order Hemiptera; family Tingidae; genus Corythucha; species Corythucha ciliata. Next base: position 27,455,303 of record CM075943.1, read on the forward strand.
CACGAAATTGACGATATCTCGAAAACCAAGAGGAATTCCAAAAAACCTCAAATAATGATTTCGATCACAAATGAGGAACGAAGGTACCAAAGCAACTAACCAAGCATGAGGCACGGAGCACACTGAAAGGCTCTGACCCACGATGGTTTCTAAGCGCTAGGTTTATGAACGGCTGGCCTTCTAACTAAATTTCGAAAAGGTAGCGCTCCAAGCGTAAAGCCGACTAAAAACTCTGTCTCAATTATGAACAATAGATTTTCCACCATAGATAAAGGAAGTATACTATAGATGGGAAACTGGCGGTGGTGGGGATAAGACAGTCTTTTGCGCTCCCTGGCGTTAAGCCGCCCAACTATTTTCACCGAAATCACCGGTAGATAGCGGTAGTTTTTCTCTTTCACTTACTTTATTAATAGGTCTGTTCCAGTGAGGTGTTGGGAAAATATTCGGAGTAGATTTGCTATAGGACCAGCCAATATTTTATTGGCTGGTACCATGGCAAATTTGCTCCAAACATGTTTCCAAATACCTTACTGGAACAGACTAATATTTCTATTGGTTCAAAAAGAAAAAAACTGATCCAATATTTTTATGGTTGTTATTTTATTGACAAAATTTCACAAATAGGAGTATTCATGAACCTTGTATTTTTGTTATTATACTACAATCCGAACAGATGGGTGTAGTTCACAGAAACGGAGAAATTTGACACACACGCACGAGAATACGAAATTAACATACGTCGATAGCATGTAATGTTGAACTTGTGAAAATGAATACCCTTAATAACTCAGAAATACTTTTAAGGTAGGAACAGCGGTTCGTTCTTAGAACGCTTGAAAAGTAAAAAAAGAAATGCGTTCTGGAAGAGAGAAAAAAAAAATCAAGGCGAGGGAGTCGTTCTGAAAAGAACGGTTGAAATATAGACAGAAAAAAAGGCAGGAATAAAAGAGAAAAAGGAAAAACAAGGATTTGAACGAAGGTACCAAAGCGACTAACCAAGCACGAGGCACGGAGCACACTGAAAGGCTCTGACCCACGATGGTTTCTAAGCGCTAGATTCCTGAGCGGCTGGCCTTCTAACTAAATTTCGAAAAGGTAGCGCTCCAAGCGTAAAGCCGACTAAAAACTCTGTCTCAATTATGAACAATAGAGTTTCCACCCCATGGTTTGGAGCGCTACCTTTTCGAAATTTAGTTAGAAGGCCAGCCGCTCAGGAACCTAGCGCTTAGAAACCCTCGTCGGTCAGAGCCAGGGGGGTGACACTCATGGCGGGACGGGAAGAATCATTTGGGGGGAAGTTCCCCGTTAGACTCGTACCAACGTAACATATTATTAAAAATAAGTAAACAGAGAAAGTGATCATATGGTGGCAGCATTGTTAATAAAAACACATTTTTTTTGCTTGATGCTGTTTTAAATAGACGTCGGCCATTTATTTTCAAAAAGTACTTGGAGACTTTTTACGAGATTTTTTTTTGTTTCTCGACTATTTCCTCGCTTTTTCTAGCCATTTTGTCAATTTTGTGGCTACGAAAATCGAGTATTCAAGGTTGTTCATGAATTGAGTGGACTGTATTAATAGTAAAGTGAAAATGGTGCAAAATGCGAAAAAAAAGGATGCTAGCAAAAACCAGAAAACGATTTAACAAAAAAAGGCAAAAGGGACAAAGAATAGGAAAGGGATAGCTCACCGTTAAGGGCAAAACGGCCACGATGAAAAAATCCGTAAAACACAGAGCCGAGAATTATTCAAACTTTTTTAAAAATAACCGTTTCACAACACGCGACAACTCGGTTCGGTTTCGGCAGGCAGAATGTGGTGTATTAGTCGAGGGTAAAAGTGGGCTAAAGTGGGAAGCAAAAAAAACGCGGGAAAACATGGACGAAGGGATAGGAAAAGGAAAACCTATTATGGCTGAGCCATTTTTACAATCGATTAAAAAATGAAAACGAGTTAATTAAAATGAATTAATATAAACGAAAAAATCGAAACTTTAAACAAAAAAATTTATATATATATATTTTTTTAAAAAACCCAGATATTCCGAACATCCCCCCAGCCTTGAAGCAAGTGGTTCAAAAATTTCGAACTTCCTCTTCGATCGGAAGAGGAACGACCGTGACAACAGGTCTCACAAAATACTTGGAAACGTATTTTCCATCGACGCAGGTACCCGTCCGAACCTTTACAACTCTTACTTCTCCTGAGCCATCCGGATAAACCTCGGTAATTCTACCTGTTGCCCACGAGAGCGGAGTAACATTATCTTCTTTTAAAAGAACCAAGGTACCCACAGTTAAAGGAGAACTCCTTTTTGTCCATTTAGAACGATTTTGGAGTTGTGACAAATACTCCTTATGCCACCTTGACCAAAAGCTATGCTGTAGGTGCCTCACAAGAGCCCATCTGTGGACAATTTGTTGAGGAGTCTTGTCTGCAGAGACTGGAAATGGAATCATCATCAAAGGTCCTTGAGTTAAAAAATGCCCAGGTGTAAGGGGCTCGAGATCATTTGGATCGGTACTTCGCGGGCATAATGGCCTAGAATTTAGACAAGCCTCGACTCTAGCGAGAACTGTGGTGAGTTCCTCAAACGTCATGATTACGTTACCCATGATTCTCCGCAAGTGAGTTTTGACTGAACGTACTAGAGATTCCCACAAACCACCAGCGTGGGGCATCTGAGGGGGATTGAAGAACCAGGTGATTCCACGACTCGCATACCAATTATGAATGATTTCTTCATTGCTCAGGAGAGACCAGAAGCGTCGTAGCTCCCGTTCGGCTCCTACGAAATTGCTCCCGTTATCCGAATAAAGTTCCAACACCATGCCCCTTCTGCTCACAAAACGCTCAAGGGCAGCCAAAAATGCCTCAGTGCTTAACGACGAGAGTACTTCCAAGTGACACGCTTTCGTGGTCATACACACGAAAACGCACACGTATGCTTTTACAATAGGTGCCTTGCGGAGCAGGGAGGCCTTTAGCGACAGGGGTCCGAGGCAGTCCAGGCCAGTTTTTAAAAATGCCTTGCATGGCGCATGAAGAGAGGATGGATCCACTCTGGTTTTCGGTAGGTTTCCCATGATAGGGGTGTTGGGGTCTGTAGGGTTGACGCGAAAGCAGGCGACACATTTGTGAAAAACCGCCCTAACCCGCCGTCTGGCTGACACAATCCAGAATCTTTGGGCCAACATTGCCAAGAGAGCAGACGGCCCTGGGTGCCCAAAGTGAATGTGGTAAAAATTAACAACCAGATCGGTCAGGGGGGAACGATTTGGCAGGAGAATTGGATGACGTGCGTCGTAGGACCTGTTTGCGGCCATAATTCGTCCACCTACTCTTAATAAACCTTTATCATCAATAAAAGGTGCCAAACCTGCTAGAGTCTTGGGCAAAACATGCCCTAGTTTCAACGCGGAAATTTCTTTTCCAAAATTTCTTTGTTGAACGTGGGAAATACACAATTCGAGAGCTTTAGCCAGCTCGTGCGTCTTCAAGGGACCTCTTGGTCTTCGACACGAGGGAGTCAAAAACCGAAAACAGTAGGCCAGAACTCGTTGAAGCTTCAAGAGATTTGAGAAGCGACTAATAATGTTGTCCAGAAAGGGACAGATCTGAACAGTCAAACATTTGACACTGACCTTCTCCTCCAGATCAAATGAACTTAAGTCGGTTGTGGGAGGTTTGAAAAAAGACCATGCTTTTGGATCTTGTGACAACCACGAAGGGCCTTGCCACCACGGAGTATTACCGATTAAACAGCTGGGAAGAGAACCTCTAGTCGCCACATCCGCCGGATTGTCCTCCGACCGAACGTGCCGCCAATCCTCCGGCCTAGTCAATTGCTGGATCTGGTCCACTCGATTGGCGACAAAAGTTTGCCATCTATTAGGGGTCGAACTGACCCAATAAAGCACTATAGTAGCGTCACACCAACAGAAGGTCGCCTCGATATTTACAACCTTGGTCAAAATGTCCTTGGCTGTATTTATGAGTTGTGCGAGCAAGTGTGCACCACACAATTCTAACCGCGGAAGCGTAATTTTTCGTTTTACCGGGGCTACTTTGGTTTTAGCCATTATCAAAAATACCTTGGACCCGGATGATGTACGCGCTAATAAATAAACGACAGCCGCGTAGGCGTTTTCGCTTGCATCACAGAAACCGTGAAGTTCATATTTTGGATCTTCGCCAAAAGAACGAAAGCAACGAGGAAGTTTAAGATTTTCAAATGAACTAAAATCTTTTGCAAGCTCGTCCCAACGACTTAAAAGAGGTGTCGGAAGGGGATCGTCCCATCCTAATTTATCTGCCCATAAATCCCGCAAAAACAATTTCGCAACTAAAACGCTTGGGGCAATAAAACCCAAAGGATCGAACAGTCGAGCCGTGAATGAAAGCACCGAACGTTTAGTCCGTGCTCCCTCGGAATCAGACACCTTAAAAGTAAAAACGTCTTCCTTTGGACTCCACTGCAGCCCTAACACCTTAACGAAGGGATCGGCTGTGTCAAAAGACAGCAGCTCAGGGTCCGCGCAGTCACTGGACTCAACTTCACACAAAACTTCGGGAAAATTAGTTCTCCACTTTCTCATGGAAAAACCTCCACGTTTTAAAAGGGCTGTCAACTGGACAATCAGGTCTTTAGCTTCCTCTGTGGAGCGGCAATTTCCCAATAAATCGTCAACGTAGGTGTTTTGAAGCAACTGCTGAGCCGCGAGAGGATAGTTGTCCTTTTCTTCATAGCAAAGTTGATGAAGGGTCCTAATGGCCAGGTACGGCGAACAAGACACGCCAAATACAACCGATTTCATTTTGTACACATTTAGAGGTTCAGTCTCCGAGGCACGCCACAAAAAAAGTTGATACTTTGCGTGTTCGGGAATGATGGATATTTGGCAAAACATGCGCCTAATATCTCCAATCAAAACGACTGGCTCCCTCCGAAAGAGCGTAAGAACTTCAAAAATATTTTTCTGCAGTTTAGGACCGGGAAGCAGACAATCGTTCAAAGAACGTCCATTAGTGGAGGGGCAAGAAGCGTCGAAAACGACACGAGTCTTCATGGTCGTACTCTCCTCCTTCACGACACAGTGATGGGGGATGAAGTAACCTTCATCAGAGTCAGAGGCTGGCACAGCATAATTTTCGTCTAAATATTCGCCCACAGCGCGAACATACTCTTCCTTTAATTTTGGATGAGCCTTCAATCGCCTCTCAAGAGAAAAAAATCTTTTCAGGGCAATAGCCCTCGAGTCGCCAAGTTGTGGCTCATTCGGAGCAAAAATCAGGGGAACTTCGAAACGACCATCGGATAAACGTTTAAAATTATCCTTGAAATAATTATCCGCGTACAAGTCCCGAGGGTCTTGACGGGAAACGACCGGGACCTTTTCAAGCTCCCAAAATGAGTGAACAACGTGGTCCAAGGAATTGGTAGCGCACAAACAAACTGTTGAGCAGAGCGAGACTTCTCGCTTTTCAGAAACAGGGGAAACTGGTCCGAGAACCACCCATCCAAGCAACGTTTCGAACAGTGCTGGAGTTCCAGGAGGCCCTGCTCGTTTTCGACCCGTCATGAGACGAGCGAAAAGGTCGGCACCTATCAGAAAATCTATAACCCCGGGAATTCCGAACGACGGATCCGCAAGAGGCAGACCTCTCAAATGGTCCCATAATCGCGGAGGAAGGGCCTTGGACGGCGAATTTTCAATGATCGTGTCGATCAGCAGAGCAGACGTAGCAAACGACGGGGTGGTTTCACTAGCGACAGGGGAAAACCGGAAAATGACTGTCTCCTGACGGTTGGCGACACTCGTCTGACCTAACCCGAAGACAGGGGTGTTAGTCGGAGAGCGTGGAAGTTGTAGACGATCGGCTAGATTTTTGGTCACGAAGCTACATTGACTTGCGGAATCCAATAAACCACGCGCTAAAATTCTGGAGCCATCAGCGGCTTGTGCCGAGACCAGAACAGTGGCCAAGAGAACGGTGGATGGTCTTAGCTGCCTCACAAGAGGGCTGTAAGACGCAGCTGCAGTGACGCAACTGGAAGCTGCATCACCAGCTTGTGCTTCACGAGATTGAAACCCAGTAAGACTGGCCCTGGTCGACTGTGAATCTGTCTGAGTTTTGAAACACAATAAATGATGGTGACTCGATTTACAGTTTTTACATTGCGTTTTTACTCTACAATACTTGGAGGGGTGTCCAAGAGATAGGCATAAAGCACAGGCCTTCTTATCTCTAACCACGGAGTAACGTTCTCGAGGTTGCAACGCCAAGAATGTAGGACAGTTCGCGACCGCATGACTCCTAGAGCAAAGTAGGCAACTGGGATTGGTGGTAACAGCTAAGGATAATTTCCGGAAATCTTTCTTCAGATTACCTTTATTTCCTCCCACAATGGAGTCAGATGACGTCGAAATGCGCCCACCATTTTGCGCAGCCCTTAAAGACTGTATACGCCTCTGTAAAAAGTCCATGAGAGACTGATAACTGGGCCGACTGTCCGTGTTCGCCATCTCAAATTGCTCTCGAGTTACAGGGTCGACCTTTCTCAAAATCAGGGAAGTGAGGATAAAATCCCATTGGTCTGTTGGATATTTGAGAGCCTTTAAAGCTTCAATACTCGATGTCATTGTAGTGACTAAGCTGGCTAGTTCCTCGACACCCCGTGAAATTGGCTTATGATCCAAAATCGCGTTCAAGTAGCATAAGGCTACGCTACGGGAGTCATCGTAGGTTTTTAAGAGAATGTCCCAGGCGACGGCAAAATTGCAGCCATCGAACGAAAGTGACTGAATTTTCCTCAGCGCGTCACCCTTGAGGCAAGCTTTGAGGTATTGCAATTTGTTTACATCAGACAGGGACGATTCCGATTTGACTAAAGATTCGAAAGTGGACTTGAACTCAAGCCACGATTTGCTGTCTCCGTCAAACGTTCCAAGAGGAATTACCGGAAGAGCGGGACTTCTCCATTTAGGAGGTTCAGGGGGAACAGACCTAACAAGCTGAGCGCCATCCCCAGAGATGTCGGGAAGTGATGCCTCTAAATTCGGCGCCGAAACGGCCCGATTGACATCCGACGTCTCAACATGCGGAAATTCAGCCTCTTCGCCACTTCCAGAACCGGAAGGTGGTGTTAAATATTGTCCCAAAACAGACTGGGCTCTTGACGGAGGCTTAAAACGAGGACAAATAGTAAGCAATTTGGCTTTCAGGGAATATGTGTTGGAATTCAAGTCCCGTAAGTAACTAATTAAAAGAGTTTCCGGGTAATTATCAGGAAATTCGTCCGAGGATAAAAGATTGTACAGGGCGTCCTGATGCTGATCGAGTTTCGAAATTAGCTCCTCTGCTTCGAGAATTTCGGCATCGGACAAATTATCGCGGCCGTTTAATTCAACGAGACGCGACACAACGATTTTAATAACTGTACAATTTTTGCTAAACGACGAAGACATTGCAAAGATTCAAAATAATACGGCACCGAATAAAACTACAAAGCAGAAAACAAACGAGAAAAAAGAATACGATAAGAATTATCAAAACAAAGAAGATAAGATAAAAATACGGAGGCCTCAACCAGACGGCTCAAAATATCCGCTTTAATTCAAAATATGAGGGCTTAAAATGCCTCACGAGAGCACCACCAACGCCAAGGAAAAACACTTTTCAAAAAGGCAACTCGAAGCCCGCCAAGTAAAAAAGCTCGTAACAGTATTTTTTTTTTTTTTTTTTTTTTTTTTTTTTTTTGGAAAAAACTAACCTCGAGAATCAAGAATTCTACTTAAAAAACCACGTGCTTCAAGAAATTCAAAAGAATTATTACAATGAATATTAAAAACTTTCACGCAAACTGCAATAAAATTTACAAAATTTGACTTCTGAAGTAATTAGGCACGATAAAATATCCGGCCCGGAGGACCAAATGTTCATGAATTGAGTGGACTGTATTAATAGTAAAGTGAAAATGGTGCAAAATGCGAAAAAAAAGGATGCTAGCAAAAACCAGAAAACGATTTAACAAAAAAAGGCAAAAGGGACAAAGAATAGGAAAGGGATAGCTCACCGTTAAGGGCAAAACGGCCACGATGAAAAAATCCGTAAAACACAGAGCCGAGAATTATTCAAACTTTTTTAAAAATAACCGTTTCACAACACGCGACAACTCGGTTCGGTTTCAGCAGGCAGAATGTGGTGTATTAGTCGAGGGTAAAAGTGGGCTAAAGTGGGAAGCAAAAAAAACGCGGGAAAACATGGACGAAGGGATAGGAAAAGGAAAACCTATTATGGCTGAGCCATTTTTACAATCGATTAAAAAATGAAAACGAGTTAATTAAAATGAATTAATATAAACGAAAAAATCGAAACTTTAAACAAAAAAATTTTTATATATATATTTTTTAAAAAAACCCAGATATTCCGAACAAAGGTTACTATGCACAGAGGCCAAAGTGCTGGGAATTTAAAAATGCAAAAATAAAGAAAAACCCGAAATTAAAAAGGGGCTTGGGGAAGGGGGAATTTATTGCCAAGAAGGGAGGGGTGTCCTAACATAACCTGACACAATGATAACAGCCCCCCGCGAGAAGAAACCTATCCACTTGGCGTCACATACCCCCAACAATTATTGAGAGTGCCCCTTCTGTACGTTAGTACAGTAATTATTCTATGGTCAGAGCCTTAGGGCCGTATTCAGAAACGCACCTTTACGAGACCTTAACCTTTGTGGCTCCTTATAGCAGGAATTTGTATTCAGAAACCAACCTTATCCGCATTGGCTAAGGAACTGTAAAGGAGTTCTTTAAGGCATGAAAAAATTGTATTCACAAAGCCACTTTTACCTTCGTGGTTCCTTTAAAGAATGTTATTTGCTGGTTATACTTATGATAACTCTAAGGAAGCTCGGGAGCTTCCTTTACAGTTCCTTTAAGCCTTGTCTTGTGTTGTAGTGTTTCTACTGTAATTATTTTCCCTCGGTAAATGTGAGAAATGGAAGAATTTATTGCGTTTTTCGACTCGCTCAATCTTATTTCGGATCTCCAATGGCATAATGAGCGTCACAGAAGAAGCACACTATCTGAATCCAGTTCGGTTCTCCAAAAGGTCTCGTTTCGGTCAGATCAGACTGTTTGAAACGTTGTGATTTTGATCCGTCGAGCGTCGACCGACTGAAGGGTTCAAGTTTCTCTACGGCTGTCAAACTTTCACAAATTACTGAGAATTTACGCGACGGGAAATCTTCAAGTGACGGTCCCATACCACGATTTGTCAATTTATCTTTTTTGTGTTGTGCCTCCCCTTGTGTTTCAAGTGTGACCGTCCTATCTATTTCATTATTTTCGTTTTGTACGGGATTCGAACCTAGGCCAAAATAAATAATTTATAGGTCTGAAAATAATTATTTCGTCAAAGTGCACGGTGAGTGGCACCGTTTCGACCTCTAGCTCACTACCGCGGCCGGAGCTGGGGCCAGGAAAAGGCCCCAGTGCCAGTGCGGCCTGGTCAGAGGTGTCAGGGAAAAATGACGCAAGTGTGGTTCCCACGAAGGGATAATGTTATTTCTTATACGGGGTCCCTGGATCCCTCTTGCGGCATTTTCTTCCCAACCGTTCGGAATAAGGCCCCAGTCGCAAGGGCGCCCGAAAGCCCTCGCTCATCGTTGTCGGCGCCACCTCGTGAGACCCCCTGGAGCTAAAAGGCTTCTCTTCCATCCAAAACTCCTCTTTAGAACTTCAGTGGGGGCAGAAAACTGCGTTATTCCCCGGAGTTTTAAACGGATTTTTGCCTATCACTCGAATACTGCGCGTTCCACGAACACGTCTTCTGAGTCACACGTTGAAGAGCGTTACATTTCCTTCGAAATTCACAGGACATACTCATTCCTCATAGGTGCCGAGCAACGGCCGTCGCAGACAGTTTTGTGACCTACGAGGTGTCAGCCAACCGGTGACGCCAGTGGAATCGTGAACATAAAGGAAGTGTCTGAAAGCATTGCGGGGCTAATAAAACAACTTATATATTTTCCCAGTGGCCAAAGAGTGAGAGAATCATCCGTTCCATTTTTCAGATTGGGTGGTTTCCCCGGTGTCGTCGGCTGCAATTATTGTGCACATATACTCCGCTTAAAATCTCCGTAGGTGACGGGAGTCTGGATGAGTCTCAAAGTAGTTGTGTTTTGCGGCCCAAGGATGGAATTTGTAGATGTTGTCACCCGTTGGCTACATTCGAATTTTCCAAAATAGAACCGTAGCCGTTGCTCGATCACGCAGTCTCCACCAGGGCATTCCCTTGTGGGACAATGGCCGCTTTCCGCACAAACTTTGCGGTTCTCTTCGGTCTTGAACTTGTCCACGCTCATCAATAAATTAAAATTACGCAATGTTAATAGGCTGACATTTCATACAATTTTGATAACTATAATGGGCTTTTGAAGGCTTAAATAGCGAGAGGTTTCACATGATAAAGCGTACAGTCACCATTAAAAGCATATTTTCATTGTTTATTTGCTTTAAGGCCCCTTTAGCTAAAGGAACTGCCGAGGAACTCTAAAGGAACGTTTCTGAATACGATTTTTAAAGGAATCGCTAAAGGAACCTTAACTAAAGGAGCTCCTAAGGGGACGTAAAGGTTGGTTTCTGAATACGGCCCTTAGCCTTTCAGTGTGCTCTGTGCCTCGTGCTTGGTTAGTTGTTTTGGTTCCTTTGTTCAAATCCTTGTTTTTTCGTTTTTCTTTTCATTCCTGCCTTTTTTCCTGTCTATATTTCAACCGTTATTTTCAGAACTTCTCCCTCGCCTTGATTTTTTGTTGTTGTTCTCTTCCAGAACGCATTCCTTTTTTTACTTTTCAAGCGTTTTAAGATCGAACCTCTGTTCCTACCTTAAAGGTATTTCTGAGTTATTCAGGAATATATTTTCCTTTGAAGCCTTGTTCCTACATCGACACATAGTAACAAAGCCTGGTGGGAAGCACAAGTGCTGTGTACCCGGCTGTGAGGACAGAACATTGCCCCAACATTACTTGCCCTCCAATCGTGATTTGGCTCGGAAGTGGTTGGAGAGCATTGGGGATAAAAGTCTAATGGATCTGTGAACTGCACCCATCTGTTCGGATTGTAGTATAATAACAAAAATACAAGGTTTAGCATTGTTCATGAATACTCCTATTTGTGAAATTTTGTCAATAAAATAACAACCATAAATATTGGATCAGTTTTTTCTTTTTGAACCAATAGGAATATTAGCCTGTTCCAGTAAGGTGTTTGGAAACATGTTTGGAGCAAATTTGCCATGGGGCCAGCCAATAAAATATTGGCTGGTCCTATAGCAAATCTACTCCGAATATTTTCCCAACACCTCACTGGAACAGACCTATTAATAAAGTACGTGAAAGAGAAAAACTACCGCTATCTACCGGCGATTTTGGTGAAAATAGTTGGGCGGCTTTACGCCAGGGAGCGCAAAAGACTGTCTTGCCCCCACCACCACCAGTTTCCCATCTATAGTATACTTCCTTTATCTATGGTTTCCACCCCATGGTGGGAACCGGAGTGAAGGTAACAGAAAGGAGGTTACGAGGGGGTGTGTGAATAAAGACGTGTTGATAAGCTCATTAATTAATTGTCTAATTATTACATAAACCCAAGAACAGAACATCTAGAACACGATTTAGTGGTCTCCAGAATTCTATATGGCCGTTTTCTTGTTAGCACGATAACTCTCGTAGAAGTTAATTTAGCGAACGCGCTTTGGCACAAAAATCAGTAGTCATAAAGACTCCGGTCGGTATTGCATTTGGGCCAAATTGGTCAAGGTGGAGGGGGGATAGGGGTTGAAATGGTAAAAAAATCACTACAATTCATCGGTTGATTCTAGAAGCATCATATTCGGTACGAATACTCCATGTTAGAGTAGCCTTTGATTCCCATTAAGTTCATCTTAAACAAACCCTGCAGCAAACACTACGAGGGAGGATCAAACATTAACGAAACAAATTGTGGTATTTACATTATTACTTCTGGGACGGCTTAGGGCATCCGAATACGAAATGAAATGCACTCCTTCGGACCGCCAGCTGCCGGAGCGAATTAAAAAAAAAAATTACTGATCCTGCCTTGTAATATTGCTTCTTTTTGGGTGTTTTTTATTATTATCATCGATATAAAATTTATAGTCAAGAGGCTGAGGTACATTTTCTTACACTTCAGTGGTCGAAAACTGTCACCTATAGTTATGGGTGTTGTAATTATTTTTTTACTCTCTCCCTTTATAATCCGATTATCTACTCTTTAAATACCCGAAGAAAACAGCCAGTCGCTGTACATTGTCGGGAAATTTTCTCAGAAAAAAGTTGACACGGGCTCCAGATAGTTGGTTTCTTCTGAACATAGAAAAAATGGCGCGTTTCATACACGTTTTCTTCACAATTTTGATCGTCGCGATTGACTTGACATGTGCTCAAGAAAAACTCAGTAGCTCAGTTTTTGGGGTTCGCCTTCCAGGTGACATGTAAGCCTTATCAAAAATTTAATTATTTCAAGCTCAACGACGCTCTTGAAAAATATTTTTTCTTAATTTTGATTGTTATCGTTTAAATTGAAGGCTTCTGACGGAATTTTACTCTTCGGAACAGCATAATGATCATCTTCACAGCTGGGGTGACAGTAGTACGACGCGTCAGTCTTTATTCTTCAATGGAGATGTTCACATTACGCATATTGAAATTAAATCGACGCATGGTGGACCTGGTGCTGGCGGGAATCTCTTAGATGGTGGCATTGGACACAATTTCGTACATTTGGAAACTAAGAAAAATCAATTAGTCAAAATTTACGGTTTTGCGCCGGCGTCAGGCGTTGTGTGGCCTTTATGGAAAATGATTTTCAATCTTATCAAATCGTACATTTGTAATGCAGATAGTAGTCCTTTAAATTAATCGACGAACGTTCGCTTCGACAGTAAAATGTTTATTGCGTTTGTTATGAAATATACATAAAATATCGCCCAAGCCATTGAAGCGTGGACTAAAATTGATGTACTTCCCTTTGTTTATTTTTCCAGTAAATTGGCTCCCCCCCCCCCGTCACACAATTTTCTTTACGTTAACAGACTGTTTTATTTAAAAAATGTACACTCCGGTCATGGAGGATGAATCGCATCTACGCAGACAATAGCCTCGACGCAAGCGACCCTCGCTAGTCCGCCGAGGAATGGAGAAATTCGGCCGACCCGAAAGCAACGACTAATGCGGAACGTCAATTTTTGACCACTTTGAGGGGCTCTGTGATGAACCCAGAGGGGCGTTTTGGCCAGAACCACCTGCATTTGTTAATTCAGCGTGCTATGAGGGACGGATGCGGGGCAAATCGAAACATTTTGAGAAAATTGGTCAAAAAACACGCCCAGTTAACCGACGGACGTTTTTGGCCCACCACTCTCGACCTCTCCAACCTATATATGGGACACCTAAAAGCTTTTAAAAAAGACTAATTTGAAGCTCGGTCTACATCCCTCTATATATATGCCCTTGCCCCCCTCAGGGCCCCTATGTAGGCCCTTGCCTACATGTATAGAATCTGAAAAGTAATGTTGTAAAACTGTACGGTTGATTGCATAAATCGTTTAATTTATGCTTTAACAAAGTTCGTAACAAAATAGTAGGTGTACATCGCAATTTCGCAATAATTTAATTTCTGATTGTTTCAAGGGGTGGGTTGGGCCTCAGAAGTCCTTGTCCCAACCAGAGAGTTCATCGGGAGGAACAGTGTTGTCCAAGGGAAATTTGTCGAAATTTGACACGTCCGTAGCACCATTCACCTTGAAAATTGGAGAAAACAAACAATTTTAACGTATGGAAACTCAAAAAGGCCCTTAAAGTAATTTGAGAGGGCTCGCTTACCACTGGAACAATCGGTGGTTGGAGTGTTCTATACTCAAGCCCATGCCAGTCAAATCCTTGAAACCATCTGAAGAAAAATTTGTTGTTATTGGCCAATTAAAACAGGATGTCCACTTTTTTTACTTGTGTTTTTTAATGTCGGTAACTCCAGCGTGGTAGCAGCCCAATCTTTCGCCAGGGACGTCCTTGCAAAGTTTTTTGATGAGATTTTGAGCGTTTCGAGTGACGTGCCGTGGAAATGAAACGCTGTCGATGCCCTTTAAAATTAGCGTGTACGTCTTCATTGGATCTTTGGCGGTGAAGGGTGGCCTGTGAAGAAGAAAACATTGAGCATCGGACGGGTAACGCCGCGCCGCCGGGATGAGATGGAGGGAGGGACGAAGCGTTTTACTTACACTCCCGTGAGAAGCTCGTGCATCAATACGCCCGTCGCCCAGTAATCAACGGCTTTGTCATGGCCCCGGTTCAGTATAACCTCGGGGGCGACGTATTCTGGCGTACCACAGAAGGTCCACGTTTTACTAGTGGACGAACTCAACTTTTTGGCGAAGCCAAAATCTGCCTGGGGGGGGGGGATCACTTTTTAAACGACAGCACTAAACAAAAAACTACGAAGCTACGAATCGTAAATTGATGACGTACCAGTTTTACATACCCAAACGAGTCCAACAACAAATTTTCCGGCTTCAAATCTCTATAAACGATATTCCTTTTGTGAAGATATTCAAGCGCCAAAATAACGCAGGCAGTCATGAAACACGCCGTGGCGTCGTCGAAACAGGAGCGATCCCTTAGGAGACTCCACAACTCCCCCCCTAGGCAGGCCTCCATTAACATGTAAACGAATTTTTCGTCTTTGAATGTTTTATACAATCTAAAAAGATTTTTAAATCAGGATTAGAGTGCAAAAAAGGCAATAAAACCTGTAATAAGTCACCTGCAAATGAAGGGATTTCTCGATTTTAGCATTATGTCTCTTTCGTTATACACGTGAGTCTCTTGATGCGTTTCCAATATATGGACTTTCTTCAGGCACTTTAAAGCGAAGACTTCGCCCTTTTTCGACTGCACGAGTTCAACGCGGCCGAACCCACCAACTCCCAACGTGGCGACTATGTCCAAATCTTCTAAATCGACGTCATGATATTCTAAAAAAATCAGAACGCCAAAAACGCGTATAAATTTGTTTAATTGGCGGGATTGTTTTAGAGTAATATTACCCTGAATTAATTCGTAATCGTCGCTCGCCGTACTATTGGACCTGGTCGTCGCTTCAGACTCATCTCCGTAGTCCTTTTCTTTCAATTCACTAAGGTCGCCTATGAGGAGGAAGAACGATCTGTAGGGGGTGGAGGGGAAGGGTCACCGTCAACAATTTGTTTAGAAGTCGATTTTATTTTTCATATAAGTACTCTCGGTCTAATGTAAGGCACTCGACGCCGGGAGACTGAGCGATAACGTTCGCAGTTCGTAATTCTTCCTTCAAGAGGGCTTGCTCCCCAAAGTAATCTCCTCGTTTTAGTTGCCTGATTTCTTCTTCAGTGTCTGTGTCTGAAAATTTAGTATTAAAAATACAAATAAAATTATTAAAAACCGTAATAAGAAGTCGTTAAACCTGCTGGTTTCTTGGTAACTTTAACGGATCCACAACTAATTATGTAAAAAGTGTCTCCCTTAGTCCCTTGCCTTATAATGTAGTGACCAGCCGTGTAAAATTCCTTTTAAAAAAATAAAAATTAATGACATCATTTGTCGATATGAAAAAAAAAGTGTTTTTCATCAAAATTACTAGCTGCATGCAGTCCACTATCCTGGCCAGTATGTTTTGATTGACATTTTTCACCAGAGGGACGCACTGCAAGAACGACAGGTTATCTTCGAACCGTTGAAGCCCCGATTTCATCATTATATTCTGAAAAACTCGCCTATCCATGACCCATACTTCACCGTTTTCGATCACTAGAAGAAGGAAAAGCGTCCAACAGTGTTTTAAATGAAGGTGGCAGGGTGGGCGTGGGGGCTGCTATACCTTTTACGGAAGCCGTCCTGGTGCAGTTGTACAAAATGGCCAGCTCGCCGAACGCTTTGCCTGGGCCCATCTTGCCGAGGCTGGTGCCATTTTTAATTACTTCGAACTCGCCCTGGGATGACACGTAAAGATGGCTTCCTACAGAGGCGAAAAGTTAGCGAAACAAAGTGATGAAAAATACAAAATAAAAAGGTGGGTTACCGGCTTCTCCTTCGCGGATTAAAAAAGTTCCCTTGACGCACACTCTCGAATACATACAGTCGACTATGTCCTTTAATTGGGCGGGATCCAAGTTTTTCAGGAGGTCATTCTCAAGAAGAGCTCCTTTGATGAGTTGTTTCGACCTGTAACAAGGGGGAACTTAGCTTAGTTGTTTTTTAAGTTTATTTTATTTTTTTAATTGTAGTAGAAGCGCTTAAACTACTGGGTTAGCAGGTAATACATGCAAAAAGTCGAGGCCTTAGGAGCCTACGTTGTCAGTCTTCCCCTCGTGGGGGTGCATCATCGACGGACCAACCAACACTGAAGATGGCGAGCAGCCGAAACCAATCCGTCGATGACACACCCCGACTAGAGAAGACTGACAACGTTGACCCCTACGGCTACGGATTTTTTAGTGTACTTTATACTTTTTTTTTTAAAGGTACACCCCATCTACCTGTGAATTACCTGAAATCTTTGTCGTGTTTCACAAGAGGAATGTTCCGGTCGATGGAACTCTCAGCCGACACTCCTTGTTTTTTGTTGTTGTTCGGTAACTGTCCGACCATTCCGTAGACGTCGTGAAGCGTCCCGAGTAGATGCGGATCAGTTTTGACGCTAGCATTTTGTTGTAGAACACTCTGAAAACATCAGGTCATTATGCGGTATGGTGGTATAACATCGAAGGGCCCGCTACCTAATAGTCATACCCCCGCCCTATAACACACCGATGAATGAAAACCCAAGAAGGACCGTAATTGGGGACAGATGGTAATGTTATCCAGAGATTGGCTGACTTGCTCCGTAAAAAACCATTTTCACGTATCAAGCTCATTCAAAAACCGTTTTTGTGGGCCATTTATACGTGGGTCCAATAGCTAAAAATCCATTTCCGCGGTTCCGATTCTCTTATAAAATCCGTTATCGCGGAGTTTGACCACCGAAGAAAAAAAATTCAGGGGTCTGTATAGCTAGAACGCCAATCAGCCAGGCTCACTAAAAAACCAATTCCGCGAATTTTGCTCGCTAAAACCCCATTTTCGTGGTTCTGACCCTCTAAAAAACCAATTTCACGAATTTCGATTTCTGAAATTGTTTTTCAAGATCCATTCTCATATTGCACTCACTAAAACAGCATTTTTGCGCATTCTGGCTCACTAAAACGCCAATTTTTCGGGCTGCGTACGCCAAGAAAACAATATTTTTGCGGATTTAGCTCACTGGAAAACCATTTTCGCGGGTCTGATCCATTAACATTTTGTGGGTCACACTCTCACTCGCAAAACCAAATTTCGAGGATTTTTTAAAACTAAAAGCCAATTTTTGCTTGTTAAGCTCACTAAAAACCAAGTTTCAGAGATTCGGCTCACTAAAACGCAATTTCCACGTTCACGGTTGAGTAAAAACCCAATTTTGTGAATTTTATGAGTGAAAATTACATTTTGGCGGTTCTGGCGCTCTAAACCGATTTCGTGGGTTTCGCTCGCTAATTAAACAAACTTTCACAGATTTTTCTCACTGAAAAACAATTTTAGCAGTTCTGGGCCTTTAAACATCCAATTTCGAGGATTTTCCCAAAACCAATTTGGCCAATTTCTTGCTCTCTAAAAAGATATTTTTGCAGTTCCGGCTCGTTAAAATCACAACGTCTTGTATTTGACTGATGAGATGTTAGGACCAACTAGATCCCAAATGGAGTCTGTGTGCGAAAGAACGAGTTTTTTCGAGCAATTCTAGGGCGGCGTACGGAGGACGGACAATCCAGAAATTTAATCTAGACACATGTTGAAACGTGCCTACATTGAAAAAGTTTGAGGGTGGGTTGTAAAAATGTTTTCCTGGCATAGGTGTATTAATCAGAATGAATAATAAAATAAAACGAAACTAAAAACATTTCGTGGACTTTGCAGGAGCATCTAGACCGCGGATTTCATGTCACGCTTGCGAGCGCATCCTAGCGTCGCCCCTTCTAACCTTTTTCCTGGGACCTCCAACTCCAAAAGGAGGGCCTAAGAAAGTTTACGAACCCCAGCGAGCACAGATAAGCTCCCTGTATTATTTATCTGTGCTCGCTGGGGTTCGTAAACTTTCTTAGGCCCTCCAAACACGGATCGTCTCGAACTCGACGCGGAGTCGAAATGCTCGACGCGATTTACTTTTTAACATTGTTTTCAATGTAAATGAATTTGTTCCACACATGGGTCGTCTCGTTCTCGTCTCGAACTCGAAGTGATTTTTATCGTATGTTATAAAACCGTCTACACACGGGTCATTTTGGTCGTCTCGAACTCGATGCGATTTCGCATCCGCAGTGTTAAATTAATACTGACTAAATAGTTTATCATATGATAGTTTTGTTTTCCGTTTGGACTCAAAGAGCTCTCGTCATCCTCGTCACTCGAACCTTGCGAATTGTTTGGTACGAGAAATCATGTGTGATTTAATTTTCAACGGAGCATGGAGATAATTTTTTACTTATACATATGTACATTAAAATAAAGGTAGAAAAGGGCAGAATAGCGGCAAAATTCTACCCAACTTCAAAAGTGCCTCAACAAATTTCTTTTGGTGTATTCTTTCAGGATTCGAGAAGTCCGAAACGATACGGGGTGGCCAGCATCTTCTCACAAGAGAGGCTAGACGTTGGCCGATATGCTGTGAGACTCTGGATATTTGAGCTTGTTATTAACATATATTCTTGTACATAAAACAAACATTTAAAAGAATAAATAAAATTAATGAAACTATTAACTAAACTAAAAATTAATGAATGTGGAATTCATTATAAGGATTGAGGGTTCAGTGCAGTAGTTCAATGGCAGATGGCAATCATAGAAAGAGTCTATACCTTAAAGTGATGAGAATGCGCTCATCTACAGGAATACATTTCCTCAAGTTCGTCGTTTGGTAGGTAATAAATTGGGCGATCAATTCAACAAGAGAATTGTAAGATTCTTTTGACGTCCTGTAGAAGGCCAAGAATTTAGAGTCCGATTCCTGCAATTCACTAGCGGCGACAAATAACCGACGGTGAAAATTTCTATCAAGGTACGGGTGCACCCAGATTCTTTTTTCTTCTTTAATTCGGCGTTGCCAATAAATAAACATGACTCCGGCCTCTTCATCGCTTGAGCTACTCATTATTCTGCTTTGAAGCTCTGCCTACTGGACCAATATTTTTTTGAATAAAATAAAAACGGAGAAATAAATCACCAATATTCGATTTAAAAGTCTAATTTTAATCTTCAAGAAGTTCTTCAGTGACGGTAGATCTTGCTTTTTCAAATTTTATCCCTAAAATAACCCCAAAACACTTTAAAATTCGAACGTGTTTTGAGGTAATTTCAGGGATGAAATCTATCGTGTCAGTTACTAAGAGTATAAGTCAAAAATTAGCCATTTTCCGTTCTTGCACTCAGCTTGACGGCCTGCCTCTACTCTTCTGTTCTCAAGAGTATAAGTCACGAAAAAAACCAAATTCCTATTCCTAAGGGGACTTGTACCTAACAGAATTGATTGGGTTTTATTTAAATTGAAAAGTTTGGAACGCTCTCTTGAAAACTTCAATTTTTTGACTAACCGACACGTAACGTAACTGACACGTTAGAAATTATCCCGCCATAGCAACCGCATATATCAAGTGGCATTTTCACACGGGTTCGTACTAAGGCCCCAGGTATTTTATCCTGTCGATGGTTCCGGTCAAAGTCGTATAGATACCAAGTCATTTCTCTTCTGATAACGCGTGGTCACTAAAGCTAGAGGGAAAATTGCTCCCGCCAGAGTGCCACATGAAATTGCTATTTGAAAGGGTCAACTGCACGAAACTGTTATTGAAAGTAATTTTTGTCTAATGTGTCCGACAATTAATTGAATAATTGAACTTAGATGACCCTATCTACGGACATTTATGGGATTACTTCCCTCCTCATCGCACCACCCTAGTCACAACTGTGAATTCGAGGGAGTGGGGAGGCTGAAAATAAAAAAATTAATATTTAAATTAAATACTTGTTAAGTGGAGTTCATTTTGTTTAATTGTGCTGATGAGGGAGCGGGGATCGCTCCGAAATGCGCATTCATTAAAAAATGAACATTTACGGCTGAGGGTTCAATAATTTCTCCTTGAATTCTACTCTTCTTTACTTGTTTTGAGTTCCGAGAAAAAATTGCTACCAAGGTGGGATTCGAATCCACGACCTCCTAGTTTCGCGCCAGGTGCTCTTACTATCTGAGCTATCCCGGGCCGGGAGTCCACGTAAAGAACGAATTCAACCAGACTCCTCACTCCCTCGAATTCACAGTTGTGACTAGGGTGGTGCGATGAGGAGCGGAGTCCGTAGACAGGGTCATCTCAGCTCAATTATTCAATTAATTGTCGGACACATTAGGGAAAAAATGACATATGACATGCACTGACCCGATAGGTGCAGTTTGAGTTCCGAGAGGGGATTTCTCTCGGGTGAATTCGCTTTTGCGTGGACTCCCGGGATAGCTCAGATGGTTAGAGCACCTGGCGCGAAAGTAGGAGGTCGTGGGTTCGAATCCCACCTTGGAAACAATTTTTTCTCGGAACTCAAAACAAGTGGAGAAGAGTAAGGCCCCCATTCATAGTCGCTGCTTAAGTTAAAACTCTCCGAAGTAAAAATCAAATCAGTTTTTGTTGGGGGAAAAAAAATCATCTATTTGGACGCCCACTTAGGTGGTGAACACACTTAAGCGATACGATATCGTTTCGACATCGCCGACGCTAATTAACAGCGTCTAGGACAGATAGAAACAAATGGAAATGTGTCAGAGTGATGTAGAATCGATATCGTATCGCCGCAGTATGAACGCCACCTTAGGGAAATTTAAGTTTAAGAAATGTCTATGAATACGGGCCTAAGTATTTAATTCAAAGATTAATTTCTTTATTTTGAGCCTCCCCACAAAAATGAGAAAAAAACCTGTCTCCCCGGCAAAACTGGCGCTGGCACGACTGTACACCGAGAAAATAGACACAAAAGTGCGAAGAGTTGCACGGGTGATTCCTCGACCTCCCTCCAATCGACCCTCATCCACTACTCGGCATACATTTTCTCGCCTTTTTTCTGCACCAATCCTGGTTTTTAAGGGGGAGTTGTACATGTGTTTCCTCGACCCCCCTCCAATCATACCTCGCCTACTCCGCGTTACGGAAATTACCGCCGTATTTTTGCACCAATCCTGGACTTCAAGGGCTCATTTATAAATCTTCAGGAAATTCCGCACAAGCGTTCGATCTTCCTTTTTCATATTTCATCCCTAAAATAACTGTAAAACGCACACAAACTTTCACCTTGAAAATTCACACTCTTTCGACAACTTATTTAGCCCTTAACCCGGCAGCGTCCTTTATAAAGGACGTTCCTTTAACAACGTTATTTCGGACCCATTTTGGCTTTGTTTACGGGCTTTGAGGCGTTGTACTTTTTACTTGACTTATAAGCTTCCAAAAGTTCCGCTAGGAGGGTCACTCCCTTCAAGATAGAAGGCATTATCTCAACAATAAATTAGAGCTCCACAAGTTGATGCTGTGATGAAATGGAGCCCCCAATTTCTCGTCAGTAAATAATGCCTAAAATGTTCTTTTTATCAACAAAGGTATGCATATATTCGTAATTTTGGGGTATCAATCTTCATTATGAACCATTAGTTTCTTGATATTATTGGGAATTGAAATGGAAATATGTTGTTGAAGTTGACGTCCTACTCAACGGACGTAGCCTGGGATGGCTGAAACTTTTTCCAGGTTGGATTCTTAGGTTATGTACCTACTTCATGAATGACATTGCCCATAAAAAAAAAAGACCAAGTGTTCGAAACATCCAGATGATGTTGGCATAAGACTCGCATCTGCCTTATGTTGTTTGTACCAATCTTTCATTTTTTTGGTACTGTATTGTAATATTGGCCGTGATGATGGCTGTGTGGTTTTGATACTTAATTCTTTTGTTATTTTTGGTATTTTTTGACTGAGGCTGTTCATGGTATTTTGTTTCTTCCAATTACTTTGAAATCCTGTTCCTGAAAATTCTGTTTCAATTTTAAAAATTTGTATTAACAGTAAATTTGTTTTGGGTTTGTTTTATTTTCCAAATTATTTACTTTACTTGCAAGATTTCGTTTGACTGAACACCTTTCAACGGCTAAATACTGCAATTACACTTTCAATGAATGGGCTATGTCACACAGAAATGACATAAATTTGGTTCTATTAAAATCCGAAGAGCCGGCAACGTTCTACGTGAAGGACAGACCCTATTGACCCTATGTGGGTACCATTATAGATTTCATTGATCATTTATGTCATTTTGACAAATAAATAGGTGAATAAAAACAAGAAATAATTTTTTACTACAAAATTTACCTCATCGCCAGGTTAAGGGTTAGGAAAGCAAGATCGTACGCTTGTGCGGAATTTCCTGAAGATTTAAATGAGCCCTTGAAGTCCACGATTGGTGCAGAAATACGGCGGTAATTTCCGTAACGCGGAGTAGGCGCGAGTTATGATTGGAGGGGGTCGAGGAAACATATGTACAACTCCCCCTTAAGGACTCGTTTTAATCTTCAGGAAATTCCGCATATGCAGTAGTTTTCCTTTTTTCAAATTTCATCCCAGAAGTTATTTGAAATTCGCCTTGAACTTTTACCTTGTAATTTCACGGTTTTTTTTTCGACTTATTTGAAAAAAGGAAAACTAAGTACTGCATATGCGGAATTTCCTGATGATTAAAACGAGTCCTTAAAAACCAGGATTGGTGCAGAAATAAGGCGAGAAAATGTATAGTAGGCGAGGGCAGATTGGAGGGGGGTAGAGGAATCATCACTGCAGTTCCCCTTAAAGCCCTGTACACACGGAGACAGAAATGTCATAACACAAGTCATAACATCTCGAAGCAAGATATTGTACGCCATTTCTGTCAAGCCCCTTGTGTTCACACGAGGACATTTGTGTCATGACATGGTAGCCTGTTGGAATCTCGAATTCAGTGAATGAATAGAATGAATTGTCTCATTGTTTTCTAGTTCTTGTGTTCACTTTGTTTTTAATTTTAACTATTCTTTTCAGAACGAAATCCCCAATACCATTTTCTTTCGTTCGGAATTGAAGTCCAGACCTTCTTTAAAAAAAAAAAAAAAAAAAAAAAAAAAAAAAAAAAAAAAAATTGTCCGCTCCTCCTGTACTCCAAAGTTCAATAGTTTTGGTGGAGTAGTTTGTTAAAATCGTGTTTCCTACAAGGACAATTTCATCCTTCCAATTTATTTGGTGGTGTTGAAAGCGGTAGCTGGCACCACGGCAGCCACTTCTGCTCTTCACAATAAAGACTGTCCAAAATAAAAGATAAGGATGAACAAATAGACGTTATAAGAGTAGCTGTTTCGTGAAATTCTTAATGCAATTTAATGAATACATCTAGCTGTTTTTTTACAAACTTGCTTAGTACAGGTAAAGGCACTCACGCATCTCAACACTTCAACAGCAACAACAAGTTACAAGCTCACTTCCACGGTTTTAATAATCCCTATTCCCTACCCTTCGGCTTGAGCATGAAAGTTGGGGTAAAAGGGAAGCTTACTAGACATTTCTGTCTAGAAAGATGTCACCGTAGAATTATCAAAATTTGATATGACATATATGGCATAACACCAAATGTCTTACCTTTTTCGTGTTCACACGGAGACAGAAATGTCATAACACAAGTCATAATATCTCGAAGCAAGATATTGTACGCCATTTCTGTCAAGCCCCTTGTGTTCACACGAGGACATTTATGTCATGACATGGTAGCCTGTTGGTAATCTCGAATTCAGTGAATGAATAGAATGAAGTCTTCGTGTTCATGACAGAAAAGTCTCCGTGTGTACAGGCTTTAAGGAAGAGTTGTACATGTGTTTCCTCGACCCCCCTCCAATCATACCTCCCCCCCTCAGCGTAACGTAAATTATTGCCATATTTCTGCACCAATTCTGGATTTCAAGGTCTCATTTAAATCTTCATGAAATTCCACACAACCGTGCGATCTTCTTTTTTCATATTTCACCCTTAAAATAACTGTAAAACGCACTTAAACTTTTGCCTTGAAAATTCACACTCTTTCGACGACTTATTTAGGAAAAGAAGATCGTACGGTTGTGCGGAATTTCCCGAAGATTTAAATGAGACCTTGAAATCCAGGATTGGTGCAAAAATACGGCGATAATTTACGTAACGCCGAGTTGGCGAGGTATGATTGGAGGGGGGTCGAGGAAACACATGTACAACTCCCCCTTAATGGCTGTCAAATTGCCAGTTTCGAAGTTAACATACATATAGCGGCAAAAATTGGAAGTGGTGTCCAATGAATCGGAATTCGAAGGATAAATCGCCGTTAAACCGCAAAAATATCAGTAATGAACAAGTTTCGGGATAAACAGTCGCGAAACTGCTTGATTGTGGGTATAAACAGCCTTGAAATGGCTATTTCAGGGGGAAACCTAAGAAATTGAGAAGTATTAATTTTAAATTTTGGACGTTACTATTTTTTTACGGGCCATTATAAAATATGACTAGGCGAAGTAGTCTTGTCAATAGACAAACTTTCAGGCCCTATAGCTGCAGAATTGGCTCATTCGGAGTGAAATATCAGGGAAAATGCAACTTTTGTGTCTTCAATTTCCGTTAAATTGCCTGTTTCATTAGTATAGCCAAAAAAAAAAATTGCGAGTGTCGGCCAAAGAGCCGAGATTTGAAGCCCAAATAGCCAGCAAAGTGCAAATTTAGGGCGAAACTTTGTTTGCGGTGTATAAACCCTCGGCATTGAAAGTTTCGGGCCTTTTTTTAGCGGCCCAACTCCGGCAGGACCCCGGGGCCCCAGATGGCACCAATACTCTTGAAAAATAAAGTCGAAAAATACATCTTTTTGATCCTTGATTCCATGTTTTCGCGAAATCGAAAGTTTCGTGGGTCTTGTTTCTAGTAGCCACAGAACCTGGGCTAGCCGATCGCCTAGACTGCGCAGCATATGGATCTAAAGGTTCGAGAAAAATTAAGTTTCCTGACTTTATATCCACAAAAATGGCACGTTTCAGAATTTCCGCAAAATTGGAAGTTTTCTAGCTAAATATCTGTGAAATTGAAAGTTTTGCGTCTTTATTTCTGTAAAAATGAAGTTTTCCTTACTCAATTTCCACGAATGACGAAATTGAAAGACTCGGGGAGAAACTGAAAGTTTCGGGCAAATTTTTCCACCACATCGCAAGTTCCAGATCTTAATTTCAGCGATATTACAAGCATCGAGGCCTTTTTGTGGGCTTGGAGCCCCCAGGTTAGGCGCCCCGATATTCAAGAAATTGATATTATTCTGGCAGAATATAAACGAAATTGTAGTGAGTTTCGGGTCTCAAACTGGCAAAATTGCAAGTTACAGGTTTTTTTTTACGATACGATTGTTTTTACAATACGAATATAGCCGTCAAATCGTCATTTGAAGCAAAATATCTGCGCATGTTTTGGGGTCTTTTTTAGTAGGCCCATGGCATGGAGGCCGCAAAAAGCTTACAGAAACCTCTAATTAGCAATTTAATTTATCAGAATTTTAGCCGATCGATTTGACAACTGACTATAATGTGGTGCACGCGTGTTTTTTGGGGATTCAATTTCCAGTGTTTGGACCCAAAAACCCGAATTTAAAGGATAAATAGTAAGTTTTCACTCGGTTTCTGGGATAAAATTGGCTGTTTTCGACCCAAAAGCTCAGTTTCGAGAAACAAATTGACAGTTTCCAGGCCAAATTGTCAGTTTCTGGTGAAATGGGGTCATTTCCGGGTTGGATAGCCAATTTTGAGGGTGTAATTAACATAGCCTAGTGTAAGTTCCAGGTTGTCGTGGACAAAGTTCTGCAAAATATTTGAACAAAGGGTCATCCTCTGAAGCAAAATTGGCAGTTTTTCCACAATTGAAGGCTACAAAACAAAAACAGACAAATGTGGGAGTTTTTGGAAAATCGGGATTTAGGGGATTAAAGACCCGGCAGGATTAGACCAGAGCCTGAGACATTGATTTCCCCTCCCACAACGCCACGATTGACGCCGCGTCCATCGAAAACTTCATGATCGTTGTCGCTTATTCGACGACGAATAAGCGGGATGCAGGGGAATAAAAAGTAATTGAA
Organism: Corythucha ciliata; assembly: GCA_038030265.1. Lineage (NCBI taxonomy): Eukaryota > Metazoa > Arthropoda > Insecta > Hemiptera > Tingidae > Corythucha > Corythucha ciliata. The sequence continues at coordinate 27,481,618 of CM075943.1, forward strand.
TTGAAGACTGGCAATTTCTATTTTGAAGCTAGGAAGTGGTTAAGACAGGCATTAGACAACCTCCCCGCACCGCTCTGCAACAGTATCTCACTTTTTTCTAGCACTTTGTACGACGTTCCCCTTGGCGAATTCAAGTACAAGAGGCGCGCATAATCGCCTCTCCGTAATAACTGCCATTCCCGTCATAACTTCTGGTTGCTGGACCGGTGAAAATTTTTGTCTAAATATAACGTCTCTCCTCGGTCGACTTCGTCGACGCTCGCCTGAAATCGCACGGATCCAACAAAGAGCTCCGGAGCCCCGCACTAAATAGGCTTCCCCTCGAGGAAATCTCAAAAGTATTTTGTGGGGATTTCGCGTCAACGGGTAGAAATTTTTGTTTCGGGCGAATGTAAGTAATTTTTGTTTGTTTTTATATGCAGACTGTACGGTGAACCCTGCGATTTTTTTTACAGCTTGTGCTTCAATCTTTTTCGTAACTATTGTTTTTAAATAAAATCACACAAAACTCCTCGTGTTGCCTACGGCAAAAAAAAACTCTTCTCAGGCTCGTACAAGTCCATGAACACTTTGGTAAACGAATCTTACGAATTTCTCCGTGGACACCGATTTTAACTGCCATTACCCTCGCCCTAACAGTGTTACTAACGACCGGCATCTGCAACAAGCATACCCCCAATCACACGCTCTCGGGCTTTTTCCGCAGTGTACTCTTAATATCGCGGCCCTTTCTAAATTTATTCGACAATATTAAAATGGTAAATCGTGCTTGACAGACAGTTGAAGATTTGAACTCATGCCAATTAGAGCGTTGACTTTTTTTTCCTCTCATTGCAATTCGCTTAATGGAATTATTTTGTGCTGTCTATTAATATGCGAGCGGTTCAAAGCGCCAAAGGGCTCAAATGACGATCGCTAATGTTTTTTTTTGTTTTCAGCGCTAAATTCATCGTGCAAAAAAGGCCCTAAGAATATGGATCTCGCCACTACCGACGATGCTGCAGGGAACGTAATCAAAGAGGCGTATTCCTCGAAGCAGTCATCAGTGTCCGAGGTATGAGTTTTATTACTATAGGGAGCGTCAAAAATGTTGTCCTATAAGTTCGTAGACAGTTGATCGGTGTATAAATAAACTGTGTCGAGGGGGTTTGGCACAATGCCGACGGGGGATTCCGACCAACGTAAAGTGCACAACACAATAGATTCGCGTTTAAAAGCTATTCAGTGAATGTGGTGGGGGGGGGGGGTTAAAGCGTGAAATGACGCGTTTAATTAGTGGTCAATTTTAGCAGCGTCTTTTCGAATGTTTTAAAAAATTCGGGGCCTCATGATTACTTCAGTAATTGAGTTTCGTCTTCTTACATTTTTCAGCTAGAGAAAGACATAGGCAACGCTCACGTCATCCAGAAATCGTCCAGTTTCGAGTCGGAAGACAATTGTAAAATGGTGTCGCAGTCAGTCAGTCAATCGGTGAGTCGATCAGTAACATCAAGCGTGAAAACTAGCGTTGTTAAACAGTCTTCGACTCAGTCTATCTCGTCAACGCAATTTTCCGGGTCATTATCTTTCGATTGAAAAGACGGCTGCTTACACTGATTTGTAGACTTTTTTTACGGGAAGTTGTTAATTACTTTAAGTACTGTTTTTTTTTTATGTATCGCCAATAATAATGTAACCGTCTCAACGATAATTAATAATCAATTAGCTTATCACTTAGTTGAGTCATTAAAACAGTTTTTTTAAACAATTTATTCTGGCTTAACTGTGCAATAAACGTTAAAAATCATTAACATAAACCAGAGAAAAACGCCTTAACTTTTGGTTTCCATTGTCTAATACACACAAATCGGAAACTGAACCACATCGACAAGGCAAAGCCCCTCCTAAAATGCCCTCTGATACACCGTCACCAGGAGGAGGGGGCTTCCCATCAATAGCTCCCCATCCCACCCCACGTCTATACAGGCATTGCGGCTTTGTTAAAAACTTTAACAGATAATCAAAACTACCCAGTAATCTCAATTATCTCGAATCAAATCACACTGACACTGGATCATTCGCGGCACACCGACATGGTCGTCTGTAAACCGAGCAGGCCTAAGTGTCGACGCGTTATCCCGTTTTTCAACCCAACTTACAAGTTTTTGCACACCACCCAGCCACATTGGTGGTGTGAAAAACGGGCAACCACGTCGACCACGGTTTATTTTCAAAATAGCGCTTTTTAATGCTATAAGTTGAATGCTTTTTATGGATAGGAATGTTAAGAAATAGAGTACGGTCTAACTAAGAAAACACAATATTGTATACGCTTTTTAAGTTAAGACATTTTTGTAGTCAAAAAAGACAAAAAGTAGATTTCTTACAGCATTCCTATTTATGAAAATTGCGCATTAAAAAAATAACTTGGGACTTTATATAAACTGTGTGATTTGCCTAACCAAGAAACTCCCTGTTTTCCAGTTCAATATTGTTTCGTTCAATTTTGAATAGCCTAAAGAGCTGGATTAAATAACATGAAAGCTTCTCGCTTCTCGTTAGGAGACGAGGGAGAAAATTGATCGTCGCTTTTGTTAAGTTTCCAGTGATCCAAGCGCTGCCCACATCAGTGGCCAGCCAGGGAATTTAGGGCCGCAGGTTGAACCGAGTCCGTCTTAAATCGAAACACTTTTAAAAAATGACCCTAATGTAAGTCGACCTTGACCCAGTACGACTACTGCAAAAATGTCCATTATTAAAATTATAAAATTTCGAATCTTGGAAGATTTCGACTAGGGGGGGGGGGAGGTCACACGAATTTTTCCATTGACCAGAGCTACGCAATCGACAGTCCCTAAGTTTGGCTACTTGACAGACGCAGTTTTACGGATCTTGGGGCTTGCTATCGTGCTCTAAGAGGTTTTAACATCGTACGAACTTCCCGACCGCGAGATTTTTTTTTTTTTTTTTTTTCGTGGGTGCGGACTCGAGTTTGACGAGCTCTCCAGCGCCAAAGCTCTTAGTCGGCTCATACTGTATACACCGTACCCTGTTCAAGCTGTGCACTTCAAACCCGTACTGCGCAGGCGTTTCGGTCGATGAGCGATTTGTTATTCGCGCTCCGCAGTGGCACACGAAGCCGAGTGAGCTGTGTCACCGAGTTACAGCTTACCACAACACCCACCACTAGTGAAATGGGCTATTTGCGGGCGAGCCTAGATTCGTACCCAGGCCCGCTGGATTGCGAAACGAGTATTGTATCCATCCATTACACTATCGAGACGCGCTCGATCTCTTGTTGATCCAACTGTGAACCGTTTTGAGTTTATGGTCCATAAAAAGGTTTGGTGCTTTAAACAACGAATTTCGCAGGTTCGTATCCATCAACTCACCAATTAAATTTCGCGAGTTTTTTCTAGATTTAAAACCTCCGAATTTGCGGGTCAGACCTTCAGACCATCAAAAAACCCGTGAAACTGATACTCCGAATAGTCAAACCCATGAAATTGATTTCTTGAATGGGCGAAACACTTGGAAGTATGGTTTTTGTGACGTAGGACACTATAGGATCAATATAATCATGTCCAGTGCTAATTTCAGCGTACCAAGGGCATCGCAAATACGGCTGTTAAATGAAGAAGGCGCGCTTATGTGCATTTATTGAGGCAATTATGCGGCTAAAAGTGTACAGAAAAAGGGGTGATATTCGACGCTACAATTGCAAGTAAACGTTCATTCGTGACAGAAATTGACAAAATGGGCTAATTCACGGTTTATCGATGCAACTTCCAGGCCAAAACACAAAATCACTAATTCGCGGTATACACAACGCCTACACTTAGAAAAACGCGAATGTGCTCGTCTATTAGTGGCAATTCCAAGGCTGAAATCGAGAAAAAGCGCTAATTCTCAATGAGGAAACAGAAATTGGCGGGTTTCGATGAGTGGCTAAAATTCAGAGAATGCTGGCTAAAATGCTCATGGCTACAAGTGAGAAAAATAGCCATTTCGCAACTAAAATTAAGAAAAACATTAATTTTCGCGGCTGAAATTGCGAAAAATGTATCATTAATAGTTGAAGTTGAGAAAAGGCGCTCATACCTACTCATACGTGACTTAATTGAGAAACTGCGCTTATTCGCGGTTCAACGTTGCAAATGCGACCAAGATTGAAAAAAAGGTCTGATTTGCGGCCAAAATTAGAAAAATGCAAAAACGTGGTTTCTTGAGGCAACTTCGTGGCAAAAATGGATAAAGCCGCTATAATTCGCTACTAAAATTGATTGAGATACTTAATGTTGATTGATTATTGGGATAAAAACGCTGATTGGCGGCTAAAATTGGTAAAATGCGTTAACTTGCGGGTAGAAGGTTTTGTCGTTTTTGACTGGCCTATTACTGCCGAACGATGAATCAACCACATCTCTACCTTTGGGAATCGTACGGCGGTGAGTGTTTTTCGTATGAAAAGGACCTCTTTCGTCCGTCTATACGCGGCTAGCTCTTTCACCTCGTTTGACCTGGTGCTGTGTGTGTGTGGGGAGCACAACCAGCAACAGTGAGCCAGCACATAGGAGATCTTCCTCACCACCATTACCCTGTTTACCATCTGACGACTTCTACAATAGTAATTCTTCCGCTAAAAGACACGCCATTGCTATTTTTAATCGGGTTACCCCATGCATCGCCACTCAATTGAACCCCACGGTGACGCCTGAGCCTATAGGCTTGCCGGTCGGGTTGATTATTTCCCAAACAGAACCAATGGATTTTGTTGGAAGAAGGATGTCGAGGTGAGGGGCTTAAAAAGTTGTATCCTTGTATCATCGTTTTGTGCTTATTGAACCGAAAATGCAAGAGTTATTATTCAGTTGCGGATCAAATGCGAGCTATCCAAACGGAAAAATTCACGCATGACTAACGAGGTTTTTTATATTTTCCAGCAATATCTCCAACAGCAAGACTCAACCGCCGCACTCGATGAGTCACCGTACAACTCGCAACTGTCGACAAACGGTCAAAACGTTCCACAAACCGATGGCCCGCAAGACATTGAAAACATTGAACCCACCGCGAACAAAATGGTGCGTATAAAAATAAAATAAACAACATTTTTTGTCACTTCGTTTTAGTAACAAATTTTCTTCTGTATAGGGTACGACGAGCACCACCAGTGAAAGCCACACCGAATTTAAAATGTTCAAAGTCGATCGTCAAACTTCAACAACGTCTTTGGAAGAACGACACGTGAGTTTGAAGTTGTACGTTTCCCTCTATGACCCTTTGGAAGCTGATGAAAGCAGGGCCCATCAGAAGGCCCTTTGCCAGGGACCCAGAGTCCCAATTGGACCTAGTGCGTTTGCCCGCGGGACTGAATTTAACATCTCAATCCATTCGAATTGGTTGGTGGTCCACTGTTATGGAGCCCGAAGAAGACCGCGACACATACTGACCTCATCAATAGGCAGCTCTGTAGTCAAGAAATTCCATCAAAATCAACGAAGACGCGAACGGTCATTTTTAGCCACATCGAGTAGTGCCGACGGCCCATTTATTTATTTTTTAGGGGAAGGGGTGTTTCAGCGGGTACCCGTGGCATTCTGCAATTGACTTTAGTCCAGTGGCTCATGGACCGTGCCCAGCTCAAATCAAAACACTTTGAAAAAACAATTATCGACAAGTGTCCATTTAGCTACTGAAAGATTTTAGCAAAATTCACAGTAAAAAATTGTAAAAAAACTGCGAGTCTTTTGGGGTTTTGGGATAAGAATGAACCCGAAAATCAAAACAATTTTTTAATCAACTGCCTTCGAACCTTCGAAACTGCCTTCGGTTTCCCCTTTTTTTGGGACGGGTGAACTCTCCTCGGCTGTAGTAGACACAAGAAATTGCTATACTAATGAGCGAAGCTGCTAACATTTCCCCCTTTCCCCCACCCCACACGATATTAAAATAATGATTTTCTGATCGCATAGAGAGAATCAAAGGCCGAAGCACTATTGGCGCTTCTTGGAAGGGGTGATATTGGCACACGTCCTCATTCCATGCCGGCTAACTTGACGCATCTTTGGCAGAGTTTAAAGGTAAACGGTCCTTCTTCTCAGTATCACTCTCGACTTCTTTCAATTCATTTTTAATTAATTTTTTTTAAATTGAAACGGGCCTACACGATAAGATCCAAGCGTCAGTGTAATCGCCACTAAAATGCGATAATTTGAACTATTTTTATAATTTTGACGTTTTTCCCACCCCTCGTAAGTTTCAATTTTTTCGTGGTACCACAGATTTTGTTTTAGAGAAAAAAGAAACGTCGCAAAACACGAGTTTTAATTAGATCTTCCAACTGGTTGTTGCAGATTTCTAGCGAACTCAACAAGGCGTTCGAAAAATCAGACAGCGGTCAAGAAAACAGTGATACCGAGGTAAGAGCCTTAACTCTAATAAAATTAGAATGTTACGCACTAAAAATCGGACCACGGATGCAAAAAAAGGACGAACATTTGTTTCTTGATGCCTCCCTCCCTCACACCATCTTACATTAATAGGCGATGTTCGCGGGGTTCCCTAACACCTCTTGAGCAATATCCGCAGCACTTTTTGAGCTGTAAAGGTATACTCCTGCCCTAAATAAACGTTCTATGTTTTTTTAAAGGGTTTCCTGGTGTAGCATTTGTTTTGATAGCCTATTTTGTGGCTATTTATAGTGGAAAAAGAGTCCCCTAACTCGTTTTTTAAAGCCACAGGCTTAGTTAAGCACGTCGCTTACAGCTGTTCGCGTCGGTACTAAGCCCTTCTTCCGAGTTCAATAAAGGAAATAAAAAAATCGTATTTCCCGGCTATTAAAACACGCTTTAATTAGTCAGCGAAAGAGGATGAATCTTTTTTCGGTGATGAATTCTATTTTTGTTGGATAGAAGTTGGTTGAGAGCCAAGTTTTTCATCAGTCGCTTAGCTCAACCCCTAGCGATCGCGGTCCCTTCAATCAACTCACTCTCTCTCGCTTGCTATAAGGGTTGAAACTTCACACCCTCCAAGTTTTAAAACCGGGAAATACCTCAAGTCAATCGCGGTCATTCGTTCCCTCGTCAAAAACGTTTGAAAAAAAAAATAAAAATAAAAATGTCGGGCCTTTTGCCGAGTAAAAGTTCCGCCAATGTAGCCATGAGCTGGATGATGAGCCAGTCGCAAGGACTTCAACGAAGTTCGAGCGAAGTGGTCATGAGTCCCGGGTTCAAGCCGAGTGATAAAAGCAATCCGAGTACGACTAAATTTCTCACTGAATTGTCTCAAAAGATGTGGGGACGGTCATTGGTAAGTGTTTTGTTTCCAGTCATTTTTTTCTTCAAAATTCTCCCGGGGACTTTGGGATTCGTTACAGCCCCAAAGCACCCCACAAATCTCTAAATTATTCCAAGAGTTGAACACATAATAGGAGGCTAAATTTTCAAAGCATCCGTTTTATATTTAATTAGAATAGTTGGCAAACTTACGGTGCGCGCCTTCCGCTATGAAGGTCACCGTTTTTTTTTTTTTTTTTCATTTGTCAAACCCGCTTCTAATTTTAGTATCCCGTTAAATGTGCACGTTAAACTAATCCCCCTCCACCAACACCATAAGAGCTTCCTCATTTAAAAAAAAAATGTTTTAAAAACTCTATAAAATAAGCGCCGAGAACTTGTAAAAGCACACCGTTTCATAACAAAGCAATTCACCATATCGCGTTCAAAATGGGGCGGATTTGTTTGGCATGCCCATAAATTCCGCGAACGTATGCTCCTCGCTTAACCATGCCACCGCACAATTAGCTGGACGTGTTTTGTTTTTTTTCCAAATTGGTGTCGCGCCAGCTTTACCAGACGGGAAATATTGAACAGATATAGACGGCATGGGCCACGTTTTTTGGTATTTTCCCGTTTCACACGCAAAAAAGCTCTTTGGGCTATTTTCAGCCGATACTAATAAATCCCCTAGTTCCCCGAATTCGGAACACTTGCGTTTAATTATTGAGGAAGTGAAACGCGCACGCTTTTACACGCAATTGATATGTATAGCTTGGGGTAAACACACAAGAGTCAGGTTTTGCCTTCCCAATCCTCCAACTACAAATTTGTTGGAACTCGTTAAAAGAGTTTCCCCTCCTCCAACTACCTACTACGTCGATGGCTAGAATCTGCGAATTTCATCCCTTTTTAAAACTTCGCATTTTTCGGACTTTAAGAAATCAATTTCATGGGTTTGACTCTTTAGAAATGCAAATTTTGTTAATTATGGCTCTCAGAACCCAATTTCACGGGGTTCACTCATTCAAAAAAGCAATACACCGGTTCGGTTTTTTCAAGACCAAATTTTGCTGATCTAGAAGGTCAGAAACCAATTTCGCAGTGTAGGCCCTGAAAAAAAAAAAAAAAAAAAATCACAGGATTTTAAAACTTGCATTGTTTTACCGTTGTTTTCCAAAGGTGCAGAAAGTTGGCGCATAGTTCGTTTCAACAATTCGCGCTGTTGGCCCATTCAAAGAAAGATATTGCAGGATTGGCTAATTTTAAATAGCAATATCAAGCGTCGGGCTCTTTTCAATTTCGCAGGGTTGTCCCATTTTATAGCCGAATTACTGGGATTTGGCACACCAAAAAAAAACGGGTTTGGCCACTTGAAAACCAATTTGGCGCGTTCGACGCTCAAATATGCTCCTGAGCCAATCAAAACCCAACTCCGCGGAGCTGCCGGCTCATTTGGGCTTCACTGCTATAAGCAGGCGCGTATGACCGGCCAGTATGACCGGGTCCGGACCCGGTGGACCCCCCCCCCCCCAAAGTTCAGATTTATTTCCCATGTCCTGAAGGAGACTTTTCATTTTCAATTTCTCCGCTCACGCATTGGAATAATATCCCACAATAATGATAATAGTAATGATAATAATAATAATAATAATTTTACTGTAGAGAGATTTTGCACCCAGACCCGTAAACGCTAAAGTTAATTTTTTTGTACGCGTTGTTAGGGTAGTAAACATTTTGTTGGTTGAAATGTGAGTAGCGTTAACGCTAGCGTTAGCGGAGCTGTTTGCAAAATCTCTCTAGTACGTAGTTAAAAACTGAAAAGAGTAGGAAAAGAGTGGAAATACCCCCTAATCCTGGCTAAAGAACCTAGTATTGCACTGCTGATCCAAAAAACCAATGTCACGGGGCTGGCCCTGTAATAACCAATTTTCGTGGAATTGGCTCATTAAAAACTCAGTTTTGTGGAACAGGATCACCCCAAGACCGTAATGTCCGCTTCCGCAAAAGAACGAAAAAGAAGATTGACAAGGTCGGTGATTCGACCGGAAGTGTTTAAAAATTACCACTGAGCATGCCCGAGTCAGGGTGAAACCCAGTTTTGGTTTAATAAAAACTTTCAAATGAGTGCAGACTGTATTTTTTTTTTTTTTTTTTTTCACATTGATCCACGACACCACAACCTCTTCGCTGATGAAAATCGTAATGAACTTGTGGTATTTTACGATTTTCCGTATTTCCAAACTTCCAATGATCATCCCCTCCCACCAACACCCTTCGATTTTTTCAGGGGCCTAATGGCCGTTTTCAGAAACCCACCTTTACGAAGCCTTTACTAAAGGAGTTGAAAAATATGATGGTTTATTAAAATGTGTCATCTGTTTTGAAGCGCTTAAAGGAGACGTAAAGGTTAAGGTTGGTTTCTGAATACGGCCCTTATTCTCTAACGAAATAGAAACCTTGCTTTGGCAGAAACCTTGAAATTTCATTCATGAAATTAAGAAAACTGAACGGAAGCATATGATTTTTGAAAAAACAATGATGAAAAAAGTTAGGCCCCAGAACATTTTGATACGACGATATAATTATTTACCCCAATTTTGCTAAATTACTTGTTTTGCCCAAATTTGCCCAAATCTGTATACGCTCGGATAAACGAGTGGAATTTGGCAATTTTTTCAAAGTTCATGCCTTATTATGCCCTCCCCCCTCATCACCGTAGAATTTTTTGAGTGACCCCTCCCCCTCAAAAATGTCACTCCAGATCCGCCTTTGCGGGCAAACAACTCCGCGAGTTCGGCCCACTCGAAAAACCAATTCGGTACCTTCGACGGAGCTCGCCTCATTCAAACCTTATTTCCTGGGCTGATTCCATAAGAAAGAAAAACAAATATATTTTTTTTTAAAGGGGGAAAACGCGTGGGGTTGGCTCATTTTGAACCAAACGCGTTGTTTGCCCAGTCAGGTGGCAATTTCACTTGGCAATTTCATTGTGTTGTCCACAGAAATTATGCGGGTCTGGCTTCACCCAAAAAAGTAAATTTTACCCCTGATTTCGCTGCATACAAAATTTTTGCTTGCTTCGGCCTCATTCAAATTTGGTGCACTGAATGAAATTGAATATTTCGGAGGATAGTTTGGCGCTCATGAATTGCATGTTACCCGCTTACGAGGCAATATCCGTGAAATTACCGGTTTCGAATATTGAATCAGTCAAGAAATTTGGAGCTCGGGGGACGAATAGCCACACAAAATTGTAAATCATGGCGAATATTAGATACAAAATTGCACTCGGGGGAGGGAGGATAGCCGCGAAATGCAAGTTTCGTGGGAGATACATGACCGTGAAATTGGAAGTTTCGCGGGATCTAAGCATTAATAGCCACGAAATTGAGCCGAAATTATTTGATGATTGAATAGCCATGAAATTCCTAGTTTTGAGAAGGACAAATAGCCGCGAAGTTGCAAATTTGTGAATTAATAACCATAAAATCACCGGGTAACTAGCAGAAATAATTGCGAGGTCAGTGTGATGAATTTCCCATCGCCACGAAATGTCAATTGTGGGGTGGGGGTGGGGGGATGACCGCAAATATAATGAAGTTTCAGGGCGTGATTTGGTTCTTCAAGTGGGTGACAGTTTTGGAAACCCAAGGTCACCAGGTGAATGGAAGTATGGTGTTTGTGAAAAAAATCGAGTCCGAGAAGACTTCATCTTCGGTGAACTAGCGTTTTTCTCCATTTTAACAGCGAATGAGCGATTTTTTCACTTTTGGTAATGAATTACCGCTTTTTCACAATTTTAGCCGCGGGCTTGCAACGAAATGTCAGCGGTTTTTTTAAATAGGCGTAAAAGGGCCACCATAAACCGCGAATTCGCAAATTGTTCTCACATTGTGCCTCGCATGAGCGCTTTTTTCGGAATTTCGTTCCTAAATTCATGAATTTGAATTCATAAAACCTAAAAATGTTCACATCTTTTCAGGGGCCTCCTCTGAAGAGGAATCTGGACTTTGTCTGCCCCCCCCCCCAATCCTAGCACGCTACTGATAATTACTTATTTGACGGAATTTCTGACGGGAGGGAACACATTGCTGACGGAATTTCAAGCTTGACTTGACGGGAACGGGAAAAGCCCAATGTCAGTTGGCAACGCTGGCTACCTTCGTTTTTCCTGGACATTATAAGCTAAAATTCAAGCGTCTAAGCCCCTCACCAACAAATGTGTAGCATTTTCGCCACTTTTGGTCGAGTGATGGGGGGGGGAGGGATTGAGCCAGCTTCACGCTCCGTGCTCGGTCTGTGTCACACTCGACAGACTTCGTGACAGAATCCGTTGTGACGTAAAAAAAAAAAATTAATTTAATTAAAATAAAATTTGGTTTAACCATAAATTTTATTGAACGAATTCTTCCTAACATAGTCCAGATGTTTTCGGTCCCTTGGACTCCCCCCCCCCCTTGCTTGGCGCCTATTGAAGTATGTAGATCCTTATTGTGCATGTATATTAAGGCGTAATGCCTTCATTTGGGAAAATCTAAAAATATGTTGTGGCTCATCTTTGAGATTCGAACTCTTTATCGATTATTTTATTGGCCGAAGACGAAAAAAAACAACTATTTGCGTAAATGATGGGGGGGGGGGACTTTTCCCGAGATTGAAAGCCACTATAGTCCCAATAGTAGTGGGAGTGAAGTTTTCTCAAGTGCTTCCTCCCAATGCGGGAGGCGTTCTGAAGTTTTTCGAGTAAAAGCGAGTGAGTAAAAATGATAATTCCACCGAGTGTTAATATTATACGAGACGACGGCATTGTAGTGCCTTTGTATAAAAACGACGTTTACTACGCGGCGACTGTTTCGTGCGAGTACAGGTCGCGGGCACTGGTAAACTCAAAATCAGCTGTAAGAAACAATTAACCGGAGATTTATTGAGTGACTACACCTAACTATTTACCACAAAATTACTGCATTTTAGAATTGATGAGAGTTGTTCTACAAGTTACAATTCACGTTTAAATAAACTACCAATTTTGCTGTGGATAAGACGTATAAACCGTAATTAACTCGGCCTCTTGTGTTGCTGTTTCAGGAAGCGAGTGGCCATAAAGTAAACAAAGACGATGGCCTTCACAGCAAGCCGATTGATCTGGACAAGCTGTTTACGCCCGCGTCAGATTCTGGTGAAATCACTCCTAAATCAAGAAGTGAGTTTCATTCCATAACATTTTTTGGCGTGTGCCGGATGGTGATGAAACAAGAGTGGTTGGGTGGGCCGGGGATCAACGAATTTTCTAAAAATAAATGTCACCGCCGACGGCACTCGCTCACTTCCTGGGTGTATTAGATGGACAGAGCTGTACAGTACTGTAACAATACTGAGCTACCCTCCTTCCGTGATGTTGATACAACTCCTGGGGCCCCTCCTCCTTTTTTTGGGTAGCGGCTTAATTTTTTTTCGTGTTTATGCAATCTATCAAGCGGAACTTTGCCAACTTGAACGCGTGCCAACTTATAAATATTCCATCCACATCTTCTTAAAAGCGAAGATAAAAGCGTCATTTAATTCCTATCGAAAAGTACCGAAAACTCTCCTTTTCATTGTAAATTAAAATATATAACTCGAGTAATAATAGCCGTACAAAGTACAAACAATGGCCAACGATTTGCCCGTTATGCAGGAAAAATGTTCGCTTCGTCTAGTTTCTACTCTCCGAATCATCCGACTGTCGAAGAACAAGTTGAGCTCGCCAGACGAATTTCAAATTCTCTGAGCGATATCAGCAACCGCGAGAGTAAAGGGCAGTCTATGTACGTTAACCGAAAAAAAAGATCAGTCAAGTGGATACACGAAGGTGCGTCACGCAAATTTATTCTTTTGCGCATGCTGTTTTAGCTAAAAGCGGTTTTTTTTTTGTTTTTTTTTTTTTACAGGAGAAGGAAAATTGCAAGATAAAGTAGGCGAATTTGAAAATTTCAGACGGAAAAATGTGAGTGAACTCGTGTACTTGTTTTAACTCCCGCCCCACACCCATCACTCCATGGAAAGTACTCCAACGAGAACAAAATTTCGATGTACGCCCTTCGTCGGTGAAAGATAAAACGCCACGTACGCGGGGAGAAGGGGTAAAGTCTGAACGCGTACGTGATTTGCATTTTTAAACAAATCAACAAAAACTATTACTATTAGGTCCGTCTTATTGTTTCGCGAGTGCTACACTTTTGAAGAAAATCGTCTGGTTTCATTCATTTTTTCAGAGTAAGTCAATGAAATAACATGGTTTTCTACACTAGAGTAGCACTAGCAAAACAATGGAACGGACTTATTTTTACTCTCAGACGCGGTAAAAACCATTTGTTGTCTTCCATTTAAATTACCGTTAACGATAATCATTGAGATTTGCAATCGTTCCCTGCACAATTTTTGACGGTTGGTGAAGCGAAAAGGTGTGATTGATGGGGTCGGAGTCTTAAGCTCTTCCGAACGCAGCCATTTGCACTCGGCGGACCACTGCAATTGCACTCTCCTTATGCTAACTTGAGGCTTCCATTTTAACGGGCCATACTGAATGGATGCAAAGGGAGCACGTTCCCCAGGCAATGTATACAGGACCTTGCGGGAGAATAAATTTATTCATTGACATGGCGCAGGGCTTCTCAGTTAACGGTGTCCAACTGTATTCACAGAGGTCCATACTATAGTTGAACCAAACTCTGATGGAATTTTTTAACAAAATTTCCAGATGTAAATAAACCTAATCATATGTAAAACAAATTGGTTTTATTGATTTATAGGTTCCATTAGAATGTGGTTCAACTATAGAAGCTGATTGTACGGGCAGATAGCCAGAGAAAAGAAACTTATTCTTGGCTGAGGAATTTGTGTTGAAAAAATTTCACCAGCCGTGGGATTCGAACCCACATCGCTGAGTATGGGAAACGCACACGCAATCACTTAGGCTGGACTACCGACCACAATAGACCTTCAACCACAGTAAAGCTCCGACCAAGGTGAAAGCTCCAACCATAGCAAAGCTTCAACCACGAAGAAGCCATAACCACAGCAGAGATCCTACCACAGAAATCTCCGATCAGAAAAAGCTCAACCCACAGTAAAGACCCATAGAGTAAACCCACAAAAAATGGCCCAACGCAACAGAAATATGCATGAAAAGCTCCAACCACAGTACAGTTCCTACCACAATGTAGGTTATGCTTTTTTTTTCTTCTTTTCATTCTTGATTTCTGATATCCGGGCCCAGGGATAACGGACCCAGTAATCTCCCTCCCATTCTCGACAGTCCAGAATATTTAGGTATTCGGGTGGTACTAATCTCAGAGCTCTGTTGGCCTTTGGTGGTTAGGACCACCGGTCACCTGGGCGTGATCATCCGGTGGTTCAGTAAGAATTTTCAAGCTTAGATAGGTTGAATCTTTTTGTTACTGTTAATGACGACTGATTAATGAACACGGTTCACGGAGAATATATGTGTCATGAATTGGAACATTCGTGTCATATTGGGAGCATTCGTGTCATTGTGGGAGCGTGTCAGAATGGGAGGATTTATGTCACTTTGTTCGTGTGAAAAGTGGTCTGATAGTCAGCATTATAGCTGTCAAATTACCATGTTTGTACCAGTGAGCAAGTATTTAAGGGAGAAAGCTCGTTTCCCTAATCAGAAAGTAACTGCGGCCGAGTTCAAGCCTCTTCGTGAGAGGCGAGTTTCGTTTAATTTACTGTCTAGGAACCCTCGGTGTACCCGAGATTCAATTACTCCAACCTCAACGAGTGGTTCTTAATCTTTGCTCTGGCTGAATACACTTTCACGCCATTGACAGTCACCCCACCGTCATGACTCCCGGAGGCAGTCATTTTGCCCTCTCTGTCACAAGAACCTGTTCTGTGGAAAGCCACTCGCTTCCACAGCATATGTGCCACTCTAGCAGCTCCCACCCCTGTTCGCAAAGACCCCAACCTGTCGCTGGATTCGCGCTTTTCACTCGAGGCAGTGAAGGGGTTCACGACCCTCCCCTCCGCCCTTAGTGTGTGGAGTTGGGAGCTTGAGGGTCTAGCGACTGTGGTTCAACGAATTCCCTACCCACGTTATAATCTCAAGCGGTCCAACTGTACCAAAATTCATTCCATTTTTTAACACAAATTTTAGGAACCAAAACCGCCGCTCAAGTTAGTCATGGACCCACGTGGGCAAGTTCAAGACATAACGACACTTCAAAAACAAGGCTACTCCGTCGATTCGCCCATGAGTCCGGAAGTTTGCTTCGATTTGGTCCGAGACCTCAACGCGCCCCGTGGAAAAGGTTACAATTAAAATTTACTTATTCTGTTCGCTACTTGTTCACAGATTTGACGGCTTAGGAAGGCAACTTTACAACTCTCTAAGCACACTTATCCTTTCTTCTAAAAATAAAAATAGACAGAAAGTGAGTTTAAGAGAGAGTTCTATAGTTCTATAGTTCGCACTGTTTGAACAGTCAAATTGTCTGATGTGTTGTGACGTCAGAATGCTTTAAAATTTTTAACTTTTTGAAATAGAGAGAGTCTCCTGTTGCATCTCTGAAGTTGTTGGATACCTTCTTAAGTCGTCAAAAACCCCATTAACAATTTTTTGTGATGTCCACCCCTTGTGGGGGTTTGGTCCGAAGAAAATTGCACCGCGAAGTGCAATTTCAGCTGGGGGCTAACTCGTCCTGGCTTCTCAAGCCAGGAACTGACAGTTGGCTTTTCTGCAGTGAATGTTCAACCTTCGCCTTACTCGGCTAAATGGCCGGGCTGATGCGAGAGCCAGGGCCGGATAGCCAGCTTGGTGACCATACACTTGGGTGCAATTTTCTTTATTTGATTAACCAGAAGAATGGAAATGAATGAACCGTTGAATTTCAGGGGCAGAATTATTTGCTAAAAGACGTAAGAAATCTGAAAAGTGGATAATTGACGAGAGTAACGTGAAAACGTCTGAATCGTATCAAACCCAACAGACGACTTCATACAATAAATTACCACCGACGTCATATCTCAGAGAAAATAGCTTAAGGATGGAGAATACGCAAAAAATGAATCAAATTCAAGTAAATGTCTGGATTTGCCCGGTACGGCTACGACTCGTATGTTATTCGTGGTTAAAAATGTTTTCAGGAAAGGTTCACACTTCCAAGACTCAAGCTAATCAAATCGCCCTGGGAAGCGGCACTTGAAGGCAGCGTAGAGTCCGCCTTTCAAGAAGTCAACAGCCCTCGGGGTGTCGTCATGGCTCCAACGCCAACCACACTCAGAAAGCTGGCGACTCCTACACCGCCACCGCCTGCTCAGACGCCTGATGTTTACAAAGGGAAAACTCCGCGGGCTTGGAACCCACAACCGACGTGCAAATCATTCAGTAAGTCGTTTGGGTTAAGAATGGGGAGGGGTGAAGTCGTTTTTTTATTTACTATGTAAGATGACAAATTTCAGGGTCAAATTCAATAATTTTAAGTCCTTCCGCATGATAGAAATTCGCATGCCAAGACATCCGTGACGACGGATTTTTTTCAAACCCTTACCCTCCTCTTGAACAGGTTCCGTGAAGCTGGACCAAATATTTGCCGGGATTCGCAAATCACCGGTCAGTCTCGCTTATCATCCGGATACCAACGTAATCAGTGCCGAGCCAGTTATTATTGACAATCCACCTCCGATCGCCAGTAAACTCGCTGGCTACGAGGTGATCGACGAGAGCATTTTACACGCTCCCAAAACACGTCGCCCGGACGAATTTTTAAACTATGAGAGTAGGAACGAAGGCACTGCTTCGCACCAGCGTTTTTCTTCGGTGGCTCCAGGAAATAGTGACAGTCAAAAAGCCGGTTATGAAGAGCCGGACCTTCGGGAAACTGGTGAAATTGACGAGGAGCGAAAAACTGAATTTGAAAAGAGAGGATTCACATTTACGCCTTTCAAAGAGGTGGAGGAGGAGGGAGCCTCTTGCTTAGAATCAAACTACAGTGTGTTGAATTACGAACAAGCGCGACAATCAACTTATTCCTCGACTGTTACCTATAACGAGAGCGCAGTTGAGGTGGCTCGCCCCCCTGAAAAAGACGTTTCAGTGGACGAAGAAGTACAAGATTTATGCGAACGTGAATTCAACGAACTCAGTTTAGAATACGAGAAAGTAGAAAAAATGGAAGTAAAAAAGCCGGCGGCTCTAGTTCCCGGGGCGGTGCCAATATTTGGCGCCGCTGAGTCGATTTTTGAACCGACGACGACAACACCCCGCGAGCCTGAAGTAATAAAATCCGGCGTCAAACCTTACAAGAAACCACCGTCACTCGTGCCAGGGGCTAGGCCGTTGTTCGGTGGTGCTGTTGTCGACTTGAATTTTAGCGGCGGTGCTGAACAGGACCGACCGTACGAGAAAATTCCCGTAAAGAACTTGATAAACTCATTTGAACAGAGCACTCGCCCTGTAATGAAATATAAGCAATTGAATGAAATCACTCAATGTAAAGAGGTTGTACCAGAGAAAAAGACGATAGATTTGAACGAGAGTCAAAATTACACACCAACCGAACTCAAAGAGGTGAATATACCAACAATTGAAAAACGCATTTCACAAATGAGCGAAGAAGAAATCAAAAGAATCGAAGAACACTACGAAATTGAAAAACACAAAAAAGAAATTTACGATCAACAAATGCAAAAATACAAGGAAGAGATGAAAAGATTTAGGTCAGGCGCAACAGAATTCCCTACGTCAACGCAGCCGGCCGAAGCGAGCTCGGCGCCCTCCTATCACACCGAGCCCTGCATCTTGGACAGAACCGCAACAAGGAGTGAGTTCGAGACAAGTGCCCTTAAGACTTTTTGAACCGAGCATGCGAATGCCACCGTATTTTTGATTTTCAAAAATGTTTAATTACCTTGTTTGCATTGGTTCGAGAGTGTAGTCATCCCTCCAAGCCCGAAGAAAACTTTGTCTTTTGTTTTTTTACGGTGCCCCCCCCCCCCCGGGTGGCATGGAGTACTCCTATTTCACCCACTACAGTTCCAACAAAATGACGCTTTTCTTTCACATTTTTCAGACGACTCCGAACCATTTCCGACAGTGGAAAAGTATCCACAGCATCAACCGTCAACACCATCAACGCCTGTGGATCTCACAGGTCTCAACAATTTCAACACAGCACCAAGAGGGTGGCAGAAGAGCATGTCGTACTATCGCCCAGTGACGTTCAACACCAAACAGGGCACATTTACGGACTTTTGAAATAATTTAAGGACAAAAATAGGTATATTTGTTGTAAATACACAAATTATGTAATTTATTTTGTTTGAAGGTTTTAGAATTTATGTATGTTTGCGAGATGTTATGCTTATGTCGATTATTCGTTCTCGATTTATTCAAAACTGTCTGTGTACCGGTCAAAATGTGTTATTCTCATGAGCCATAAATGTTGTGTATTTGAATTAAATCGGTAGACGTTACTCAATAACGAATGATTTGCGTTTCATCAGTCAGAATTGCCTTTCCAAGGTCCCACAATTACTCAAGAACCGTCCTTTCCATCCCTGACGACCTTTTCCACCGCACTAGGCGGCGCTACTTCCGATTTTAAGGTTTAAAATACGTTGGCTATTTTAGGTCGCTGAATCTGGTTTCAGATGTGCTAGATTTTCGAACGCCGCAACGAGCTCAACCCGTTGAATTACTTTGGGAAGGTCCCAAATCCGTGAATTGACTTTTTTAACCGACTCGACCCCGTGAGTTTTCATCCTTGAACGGGTCAAAACAGCGAACTGGTTTTGAAATTTGGGTTTTTAGGAAGTCAATCCAGACTTTTTGAGTAAGCAAGCTAGGGTTACTAGTGCCTATAATCCACAAAATTTTCCCATTGAAAGGGCCAAAGTTGGGAAATTTTGTTTTTGAAAGGACCAAAACTAGCGAAATTGCTCTTGAACTTGAGGCCACACCTTTGGTTTCGATTTTAAAGGCCTCGTCAAGTCGCCACACCGAACGCGAACTGTCGCGCGGACTGGCCCGCTCGCGGATAAACTATGGTAACGGGGTGTACCTCGCCCACGTCATGGTTTTTTAGCGAGCGGACCAGTCCGCGCGGAAGTTCGCATTCAGTGTGACGAGGCCTTAAGCGTGTGAAATCTGTAAATTTGCTTCTTTAGTCAGCCAGTCCTGCGAATTTTTTGAGTGAGAGAAACGCTTGACATTGGATCTGCAGCAGATTTGCCGATGTGGGGTAATTACCCATTTTGGAGGTAATTTTGAACCTCGAGGGTGGGGGGCGAAAAGAGGAAATGAATGAAAAGAATAAATTGGGGGTAGCTTTCTAATTTAGTCGTATATCTCGGCTTTTGAACGAGTTTCGGTGGTTTGACTGGTCCTTTTAGTGACAGTTTGGGAGTGTTTATTGGCAAGATTCGTGACGCCCGGAACTTGCACATTTCTTAAATTTTTTTTTAATAAACAGATACAACGGTTTTGTGGACCGATGTGATGCAATTTTTGATAAAAAATCATTATTTGATTTTTACGATTTTTTAAGTAAAATTTTTGTTTTATATTAAATTATGTTGACTGCTCTGTTGTGGGGTCCAGTCCAACCGTGTTTGAGCTGTAATAAGTAAATATAAGAATATAAGAAATGAACAAACTCGGTGTACTTTCGGAAAAATATAAAAAGTGTATGAAGAAGTGCAAGAAGCCGGTATCCACCATTGAAATTGAACAACTAACGGCTCTTATTATTCCTTCATTTGGGAAGCTATCAACATAAACAAAGCGCAGGGTCAGGCAGGGGCGGACTGTGGTATCGTGGCGCAGGGGGGGGGGGTGCCTTGTTTAAGTGGGCGCCGGTAATTTCGAATATTTTTGGCTGAATTACATACAACTTTGTAACTCGTGTAGAGAGCATGAACTCCCATTCCTTGAAATGCTATTTTTACCCGCGTAGTCCTGTTTCTTCTGGTTTAAAAAAAGGAAGGTAATTATCTTAGCTGAGAGAAACAACGGTTTCTTAAAGGCGATTTGGGAGATTCGGGGGAAACCGGACTTTTCTTAAAAGCATACACGTAATGTAGGTATAAGTATACGTATTACGTAGAGTAAGTTTTTAGGCTGAATTCCTTCTCGTTTTCCAGTCAAAAGTAAGATTCTTCGGCTAAATTGAAACATTTTTGGGCATGATAGAACGGTTATAGGGCCAAATAGCCAGTTTAAGCGCTGCAAAATTACCAGTTTTTAACCAAATAACGGATTTTCTGACAATAAATCGACAGGGGACGGTTTATTAGTAGTTTATGGGCATAAAATGTCTGCTTTTATAGCAAAATAATTAGTTTCAGGGGCTAAGTTTCCCAGATTTAACCCTTTCCGGTATGTATAAGAATAACAGTGTCTAATAGCGCCAGTGATGCCAGATACAAATTTTAAAGCGTCAGTTATGGAGCCAACATTACGGTTTTTGGGCTGAAGTACACGATAGCAACACCGATCAAATTGTAGGGGCTGAGTTTCCAGATTTTTTCTTGAACAGTCAGTAAATTCTAGAGAGGAGTAAAATAATTAGTAGTTAAGGGGGGAGCGATCCCAACGAAAAATTGTTATTTCTGTCGTGAAAGCATGCTTCTGGATCAAAAGATCAAGTTGTTTGTCCCTTGAAGGTAAATTTGTCTTCTTCATGTGCAACGGGATCTTTGACAGACGCCACCTTCTTATCTATGCCCAACGAATTTAGGTCACCGTCCTCCCTCTAAAACCGAAACCTAAACTCTACGCCTCTGCCACGTAGCGGACAGAGTCTCTTTTCTGAAACGCGATTTTGTCGATTCTAAAAACAGATATTCGTTTTTAATCCGTTATGAAAATATATAACGATGGTCTGACAGGGGCGCCACGCTCAAGGGGCGCGGGGGGGTTTTAGACACCCACCCCTCCCGGGCCAGTCCACCACTGGCGGTCAGGTGGGGCAAGTGCGTCTCCGCAACTCAATTAACTCTTTTCTCGCCCTAGCTGAGCGTCTTTTTTTGAGGGAAATTTGTGGGGTCTCCGAAAACGTTCGCAAGGGGTCAAAAAAGCTCGCAAACATTGTCTAACTTACTATGAACAAAAACTGCGGCGCGCGCGCAAGGAGGAGTAGAAAAGGCCGAATTGATCATTTCGCCAGCCACCATTTTCTTCCATTGAATTAAATCCGCGTGATAACAAAAACCCGCAAAACGCTGCTGTATGGCCGTTCGAGCTTCAACAAGTTCTGTGTCTGTGTTGCGTTCAGCCACTAAATAGTGAGAGGGTGAGTGACACAGAAAACAACTGTAAGGATTGCTCTACTTTTTCGACAATTAGTTAAGCGGTTTCGGCAGTGTAACAGCAACATGGACACTTTTCCCACGGCATGCGTCAGTGACCAACGCGGATGTCGTCGTTTTTGTGACATCAGGACGGGCCGCCAGCGAGGTCCGCCTGCTTCGAGACTCTATCGAATTCCCTGAAGTCCAAGCGGCCAAGAATTTAACGGTTCGTCTAATCAAAAATCAGTTTTGATTTTTTTAGGATTCACAGAGGCGAGAAATTTTAAAAGATATACGTGGTTTTATCCAATGAGGAAGTAACATAAAAATTAAAATCGCTGGAAACATTTTTTTTCGAAATAAAACGACTAAATATGACGATGAATTGAATATTAGTGCGTACATGATTGATTTCGATTTATAGCGAACTAATAAAACTTGCCAATTTTTTTTGTTACCTTAAACGGCCGGGCTGTGACTCGTGACGTAGTTAAGGGGTTATTACCCCTCCCACCCCTCCGCTTCATTGCTGTTATCATGTCTTGCCCCTGCTTGTCTTTCCCATTCTCTTAAGTCCTATTGTTTGATTTGTGGGAAGCTATTGTGGAGGTCACACGAATGCTTTTATTACGTCATCAGTCTATCTAGCCTTTTTCAAAAGGGTCCCGCAACCTAATAGTTTTAAAAATTAAAAAAAATATAGGGCCTGATTTTATTTGAACGGATCGTGTTTTCATGAGTTTTGGTATCCAAGCTATCACGACAACATGATTTTGGAAAATGTATTACATCCTCATTAAAAATTTTGTCAAAGTATGTACCTACAGTGCTCAAAAACGAATTTCAAAATCGTGCAGTGCCCCTCCTCCCACTCATATAATTTTACCCGACCAACCATTGTGGCCGTCTCTGGTGCTTATTGAAATAAGCACCCGCGAGCGTGTTGCTTCCGCCCTAGGACACTCCTTTGCCTGTTGATGTTAGCACTGTAATAATTTTCTGGAGTAAGTGAAAATTCGAATAAATCGACGCAGAATGAAATGCACGCGAACTCCTCTTTTCGTAATTATTTTCTTAACTGGTAAATTTCATTAGCGAACTGCATCGTTGCTACCCAACTCATATACGTGAGCCCCATTCAATTTGATTCACAGCGGGACTCGTATCCACGACGAACCCAACGACCACGCTTCAGAACATCAATTCGTCAACGAGTCCCGAATTGCCTCAACCTGATGTTCAACAACAATCTAGCGATACTGAACACGATGAGACCTCAACGGTCGCCCCCACCAAATTTATCGAGAGCGACGATCAAACCCACATTACCGATTCACCTTCGAAGTAAAATTATAGGAACCTTGTAGAAATTTAGGCAGTCGGGAATTATTGAGTTTCATTGACACTGTAGTAATACGACCGCCAATAAAACTCCGGGTCGAAACGAACACAAAGGATTGAGATTAGACCCAGCGACCAATAAATCGGACTACAGAATACTTTTGATGAAAGAATCCGTCGTGGAACCGACCCCTCCACACTGGGTGTGGAGGGTGACAGTTCCCTTTATTTGCGGTAATTTGACCGTCCCGTTTCGTTTGGTATGAACGCTGCTATAACTCAGTGAATTTTCCCCAGGATTTGCCATATTTACGATTGCCTGTGTAGTTGCTATTCACCCTCCAGGACCCGTGTGTAAAATTTTTAAATAAAACAGTCCATGAATTACGTCTGTCTGCGTGAAGAGAATGGGAGAGCGGGAGCAATTTACTTGAAAAAGAAACAAAGGAAAATAATATTATGAATTTAAGTCGTCCGATCAACGAATTGAACGTTATTTTGTGTACAAAAAATTTCATGACAAACGCAATAAATACTTCATTCCTGAACGAAACGTTCGTCAAATCGTCGATTAATTCAAAGATGTGTGTTTTTGTTTACAAATTAACGATTTGAGAAGATCAACTATTTTTCTCCAAGTAGACAACGAGCGGCCGTCTACCGCCGGCCCAAACCCGTAAATTTTGACTTCTTGATTTTTTTTAGACTCTTAACTCAACGAAATTCTGTCCAATTCCACCGTCTACAAAATTCCCACCACCACCTGACCCATCATAAGTCGATTCATAGTCGATTGATCCAGAAACTCGAATTGCAATGTACAGAATGTCATATAATATGTGTGAGTATGCTCACACATATACAGGGTGTTCAAATAATGGATGTCAATATTTTGCCCTGTGAATGTACGTCCAAAATGCGTCAAAATTATCCGTTCCGAGATATTAAGGAAATAAGCACTTTTGTAATGGGCCTCGTTTTTACGGATAAAATCGTTCGTAGCTTGGCAACCAGAGCTCTCACGTCAAATTAAGTGGCACCATTGGAAAGGACAGAATTTTTTCCATTAGACTTCGTGTCGTTGAATTCAATTTTGTTCGTACGCGCTGAGGAAATCAGCTGCTAACTCAAAATTATGTTCAAGTTCATCATCGTTGCCCATAATCGTTCCTTAATATCTCGGAAACTATTAGGAATCGGACTATGGTTAATACGGATAATTTTGACGCATTTTGGACGTACATTCACAGGGCAAAATATTGACATCCATTTTTTGAACACCCTGTATAGCGACCAGGGAAGTAATTTCCCCCCGCGAATCCCCGAAATATCCCGGGGTCCCGAGAAATAAGCGAGGTAACTCGTTTATTAGCGTGTACTAACCAGGAACACGCTCACTATGTCGCAACTCGTGGATATTCAATCCCGCAAGGGCTCCAAATTTCGGGGGACTGTGGGAGGCCGGTGTTAAAGCGGTGAAACATCACTTACGTAGAGTCGTAGGGGAACAGAAGCTCACACTAGAGGAATTCATTACGATCTTGACGCGGATTGAAGGAGTCCTAAACTCTCGACCCCTTTGCGCCCCTTCCACCAGTCCTGACGATAATTATGATTACCTTCCCCCCCGGACATTTTTTAATTGGTAGCCCGATACCCTCCCAGCCTGAGAAAGACTTGAGTCGCATCCCAACTAACCGTCTGAAACGATGGCTGTTAAGTTAATCATTCAAGCGGCTAAAAATGACCATTCAAAAAATATCAATACCGGTGAAAAGGTTGGGTCAATTGTCAATGATTCGACGCAGAACTAGATGCGTCAGAGTTGTTTACAACAACAGAGATGTAAACAAATAACTGAAAAAAGTGCCAAAAATTAGCAGTTTTTCGCGATTTTCTCAAAACGCACAAGGACATTTTGTTGGATCTCTTCAGATTAGTGTTCCTCACCCCAAAAAACATGGAATAAAGTGAAAAATCAAAGGCGAGATTTTTGTCCACGTATGGTCTTATGGTATACGATTTGACTGGACTATATGCCACCCGAATTAATTTTTTAAAGGATATGGTTCCGGCACATTTCTTATACTTTCAGGTGTGCTGAATGCGAATTCCAGCTTTGTCCATCCCAAACTAACGTGAACTACGTCAATTTCAGCTTATGACTCGTATTCATAGAAAACCCCATTAATAAGGGGGTTTGGCAGTTTTTTCGGCTTGTATGCTATAACGTCTCTCTTAGAGGTTCGGGGGCCTGAAATTCAGATTAAGCAACCTGAAGACGTAAGGAATGTGCAGGAATCATATTGAAAAAAATTTATATTACGCGTAGAATAGCAAAAGATCAGAAAAAAACACGAATTTTAAAAGTGTAATCAAATTTCGTCATGTTGCCGGGGTCGTAACGTTGGGCAAAGTTGAAATTGGGATTAAGCACATCTGAAAATATCAGTCATAAAACTTAGTCCCGGAGTTTATTCCTCCCAGAACTACCTGCTTCCTGGACTAATTTGGTTTTGGAAGAATTCAACCTCACGAAATCGGATTTTGTACTGTTATGTGAAAACTTGCAAAATTGGCTTTGAAGGCGCCATATCTTAAATATACACCCGAAATTTATATTTGAAACAGACTAACCCTAGACATTTTTTCTCTGAAGTGAGCTAATAGTGACCCAAACGCGCGAAATTATGTTTAGAGAAGAGAATCTGCCGAATTAAGGTTTTAAAGGGCCAATCCTAGAAATTTGGGGTTTGAACACCCTATTAGGGGGGAAAATACGAGTTTCAGGGGTGGTTTTGTGTGGGCTCGCGGATGCCACGAAAGGCCTCCAGAGAACACAAATCACCAAATGGTTTCACTTGACCATAGAACAGCCCATGTGCTTTTTTCTATATCTTAATCAGAAACCATTAACTAGTGATTTTCATTGTTAGCCGCGAATTTGCCGAGGGAACATCTCTTTGGCGCTTTTTGCCAATTTTAGGAAAGGCACAAAATTCCAACATACGGAACGAAATTGCAAGTTTCCGAGCTTTTAAGCGGGTGCGGACTCCTGGCTCGTTGGAGCTGAGAGTGGCACTATAGATCCCTCGTCCCCCCTTCAAATGTGGGCAGACCTCAGCCGGGGGGAGGGACAGCAAGCAGCGGACGTCCTCGACGGGGTAGCCACCACTAGCTGAGGTTGCGTACCACGTGGGCCTGCTCAGACCTTTCCCCTTGATCCAGCGGTGGGACCACCGTGTAAACATAACCAAGAAATTATAACTCTCGTCTGCGGCCCAACTTGAATGCACAACTTGAAACAACAGATAATTATGATATTGTAGCGTATAGATAAACACAAAAATAACAACAAAGAATCTTAAAAACTACAGTATCACAGAAAAATTGTACAACTGAAATTAGTTAACTAGCGAACTAAAGAAGTTCAATCATTATTGTGAACGTTACTATTTGGCCTAAAATTGACAAAATTCGTGGTGTTTGTAGCGTTACGCCACAAAAAAATTGGGGTCGAACCCGGACTAGAACCTTTTGTTTTTTTATTTAAATAAATAAATGCTACGCATGGAATGTTAAACGCTTATTTAAAAGATATTGTCAATGACTCGCACTTTGGCACGCATTCTTTAGGACCTTACAACCTAGCTGAAATCATAATCAGACTTATTTAACGTACCATTTTTTTCTTAAATGTTAATTATTTTGTTTGTACGCAGCGTAAAAATCCCTGAAGCGTCTTAACATTTAGTACTAGGAAACACGGCAGTAATGAGGCTACACATAAGAACCACCAGTGGGAGGAAAATTCGAGCAAACTTTTTGGCTATTTTATCACCACTTTTAAACATCACAGACTATCATTTTTATCTTCAAAACCTTTTCTCGTTCCTGTTATTAAATTATTACTCTTGAATTATTGCTTCTTTGGCTAGATGGTCAAATAAAAATATATTGTGGAAATATTGGCAGCGAGAACAGTTTTTTCGGCTACTTTGTTTGCATTTTCAGTGGTTATTAAAAAATATAGTTTTTGTTAATATTAATAACGGTATTACCTGATAGCGTAACATTAATGGACAGTCCCAAAGAGTGGGACAGGAATTTTCTATGGGGTAGTGAAATTTTGAGGCCGTGGCAAAGATGCTTGTCGATAGGATCGACGTTATTCGGGGCGAGGACCTTTGAATTAGAACGGTTACCTTTTCGGCTTCGGTAACGCAGGCATGAAGTTGAAACGGCGTCTTTTCTTTGGCCACGGACACTATCATGACGATGATGTAATTCGCGTTGGTCAAATAGCCTCGAACGGCGCACTCGGCGACAGTGACTTCACGACTGAGACTTTTTAGAATCGCTTCGATGGTGAACGGCTTTTCTGAGAGGATCGTGTCGTACAATTTGGCGACTTTTCTTTTCCTGGGGGACAAAATAATAATAATCGAGAAACGTTTGGTGGTGTAGCGTGGAGGGGATGGGTGCTTACGAGTATAAAATCTGAAAAGCCCCCGCGCAGATTGGGCAACACGCGCCCGGCGGAATCAGTCCTGAACAATTGGGTTGAGCAACGCTGGGGCACTCGATGGACTCGTCGCACACTCGCTCCCCCTCATCATTTTCTGTGAAAGGCATGCACGGGCCTTCGTAATCCACAGTGACCATGCGTGAAAAGGCTAAACACTCCGATTCGTAAGTGTTTCCATCGGAGCCGCACACGACTCCTTCGTTTTTACACCCCGCCTGTAATTTTGTTTTTTGTTTTTTTCAAAAACCAAAATTAATTTAACGGATTTTCGTATTACCGTACAAGGCCCAAAATACGCGATCGATGTTTCTTCCTCGTCCGCCACTTCGCACAATAACTTTGTCTCATTTTCGAGTGTACACACTTCTTCTCCGGAGTGTTGCTCGCAGTTTTTGGGGCTCACTACAAACAAAAAACGCAACGTTATTGCTAGCCAGAAACGCAAAAATCGTTTGAGCGTTTACCGCAAATGTGTTGCGGGCACGTTAAATTCCCTAGGCAAACTTGTCTTTGGACGACGCATTTTTCTGCCGAACATTTGTCGTGGGAGCAGTGGTTGATTGATTCGCAAGAGCCTGACTGAAATTCGTAGACTCCGAAACAGCTGTGAAACGAGAGAAAAAAAAAAAATCAGACCCGTACAACCACCGTGTTTCAAACTCTCGAGGCGGAAGTCGCGCGATTTCAGCGTTTAGTGTTTTGAGCGTTCATAACAGGAAACGACTGTAGTGTCCTAACTGTGCGTTTTTCATGAAAATCGCACGCCCCCAACAAACGCTAAACCCTGCTCTAGCCACTAGAATCGCACGGATCACCCCTCGCGTAGGACATAGGGTCACACATACTTGGCCACACAAGGACTTCGATAAGTCACACCATTGCGATCACACACTGGTGAATCTTCGTCTGTTCGCGTACACTCACAATGGGCCGTCATGTCGATTACAGATAACTGTACGATTGCTGACGATTGATTACCACACTTGTGATCGGTGCAGATAATTTGTCCCTCGTAGCAAGCACACAAATTGCAGTAATTGAAGAACGAAGACCCGTGTTCTGTAGGAAAATTGCCGTTGGATTGTTGATTTGTGGGGGAGGGGGGTCATTGCTTATAGACTTACCGTAACTATGATTTTCGAAAGTGCACGAAGCATTCCTAACGCCACATTTCATTGGGAGGCAATCGCGTAGATAGCCGCGGTTGCACTTGCATATTCTGTGGCAGGATTGTCCATGTTTTTGATCGGTCGGTACGGGTATCATTACTTCTGTGTCATCGGGAACCATAAAAGTCGATCTCTGTCCCAGGAGGCAACCTGAGCAATAAAAATCATTTTTAAAAATGTACCCTCCTCCTACCATATTTCACCAATCACCTGGTAAACATTTACGTCCTTTCGCTTTGCCGCACGTTCTAGAAGCGGCACAATCCGAATCGACGACGCACATCCTGTCTTTGCCGTCTTTTTTGGCACAAGGGCAGGACGAACAGGGGTAGGTCACTTCGTCGGGGTCGAGAGCGTCTTCGAGCTCGTCGTAGTAATTGAACGACACGCATCTGTCATCGCCCGCGGGGGCAGCCCATATGTCACAAAGTTCTTGGGGGGAGGATGTCACTCTCGGCGATTTCCAGTTTATGCAAGCCGAGAGCACCTGTTCGCAATCCGTTCTGTGCCCGGTGGTGGGGAAGAAGTCGTTAGGGGGGTCGCGGAGTATTGTAAAGAAGAACGAACTAACCTGCATATTTTCGTGGACTGCGCGCTAATTTCACAAGGTTTAATGGCCAAAGTGCATGCGATGTTTTTCCACAATGACAACGGACATCGCGACTCATCTCTCGATATGGGCAATTCCATTTGTACATTCCCAAATTTGAAAACGCCCGACTGTCTCCAAGTTACCGGGAGGAGACCAACTTTTTTGTCCACTTCAGTGTCGCAGTTTCGAAACATATCGCCGTGTTTATGGTTAAAATTTGTGCAGTAGGTCAAATCCTGACATCCTTGTTTGCACGGATGGTCAACTGTGAAAAATTGGAAAACAATAATGGAAGAAAATATTTTAAACTGTTATAAATAGAATATAACTCACTTTCATCCATGCACTGAATCATGTTGTTCTCCTTGGGAGTGGCGCACTGCTGCTCGAAATCTCGAATTTTAGCACCGTCCATCGTCCTGTCCACCATGAGTTTCGTGCATTTCGTCCTACAAGAATCGGAGACAGCCTTGGAACAGCAGTCAAGTTTCGCTAAATCCATAGGGGGGTCATACACTTTTGACTTCGCCTTGTTTTCAGTCAGGAAACAATTCCAAAATTCGTGTTGCTGGAAAATAAATCCGAAATGAAACTAAGATATTAGCCCCCGGCCGACCACTTGTAGAGCAGAAATTATTGAACCTCACTCAAAATGACAGAGACGTTTGAGTGGGATTCCTTTCAAACTCATGATTCCAATGGTCTGCTTCCATGAGGGGGGGGGGGAGAAAATCGCTCCACTTACGTCTGCCAAAATTTCACCGCATTGACTTCTCAGTTTTTCGCTAATAGACGTGCCTGAAAGTTTGTTGCCATTTTTTATTTGCGCGTTGCAAGCCTCGCGACACTTGGTATTCGTAGTTTTTTGACAACATTTTATGTCTGAAAAACAAACAAACAAAAACGAAAATAACGCAATACATAAATAATTAAAAATTATTTGTTTAATAACTCCTAGAGAGAAGAAACTTCTGCATCTCTCAAAACCCAGTAAATAGGAGGGCTAAATATAGTCGAAAATTAGATAGTCGGATTTCCGGCAATATTAATCACCTCTTCTCCCATCTTAAAAATAAATTACCCACAGCCCCCTGCCCAACACTCACAATCCTATTTATTCAATGCAGAGCAAAAAAAAAAAAAAAAATTTAAAACTTGCTATTTACGGCACGAGGGCTAGGCACTATCGGGGGGGACGTTCCCCCCCCCCTTAGTGTCCCCGGCTGTGACTCCAACAAAGTATTGCGGTACTCTCGTAGTCTAACAGCCTATTAAGAATCGCTTTGGTAATATGTCCTCCACAATTTAAATTAAACGCAGCTGGAAAGTATCTTTAGGGCTTGCCGACTCGAAATTTCGAGAAAAATCGTGGGCCATCACAGACCCGGAACGAAATGAAAAAAAAATGGGCACATTTCAATTAAGTTTAAAATTATGTCGACAGTTAAGCCCCCGCCCCCACCCTCACCAACCTTGACCAGACACCCCGAGAGTACACTGGAGGAGCAATGGATGACTGAAAAAAGGGGCAAAGATGAGTTTTCACACGGCGTTGGTATACCAACCCCACAAAATTGGTCTTTTGGAGAATCATTAACGGGGGAAACGGATTTTAGGAGAGTTGAAGCCGCGAAATTGGGTTTTTTGTGAGAGCCAAATCTGCGATATATTGATCTTGAAAAGCCAAAACGGGTGACATTTAATTGCACGACAGAACGAGGAATCGCACGACAGGAGTATGAACTATCACGACAGAAAAATACTTTGCTTGGCATAATCCAACAACAGATAAAATATTAGAACAAAAAAAAAAGATTTCAAACGACCGAAAATGAATTTGAACGACAGAAAATGAATTAGAACGACAGTAAAGGGAAATTACTAGGAAAACGTCGGGTCAGACGCGCAGTGTTACCCCTCTCTTATGCATGTGCATTATAATTATGCCAGCCCCATAGGCGTCACAAATTAAAGGTTTTCTGATAAAAGGCCACTCACTCTCCCACCCATACACTCATTTGTGTTGTGCGTGCGAAATCAATTTCACGGCTTTGGCCAATTCAAAACCCAAATTTTTGCAGATTATTGACTCTCTACTTTTGCACAGCCAAAACGTCAGCTCCGCAGTATTGACTCCCTGAAAAACCAATTACGCTACGCCAGGTTTAATTTTTAAAGATGAATACGTTTTACAGGTATTGGCCCTCAAAAAGCCATTCAGAAAGGAGGTTGGCTACCTCCTTCGAAGTCAAATATGCCACGGATAGGACACTTACAGAATCAAATTTCACAGTTTCGACTTTTTCTAAGAACGAATTTTGGCCTTAGCATCTTAATAAATAAATACAATTCCATCAGTTTGGCACCTTCAAAAAACGAATTTTACGAATCGCGGACGTCAGAAAAATCAATTATGTGGGATTAGCTCCCCAAAATAGGCCAAACTACACGGATCTCACACGTTTAAAATCAAAATTTCAGGGGTGTTTTCTCCGTTAAAAATTTCGCGGGCCACGCTCCTTTCAAAAACAACATTTCGCTGGTTTGGCCCTCTCAAAGCCTCTGTTCAAAGTTTCTGTTTGTGGGTTTTACTCACACAAAATCCAAACTTCACTGCATTGACTCCCAAAAAAAGCTAATTTTGTAGGGTTAACCGATTCAAACATCCAATCCTCATATAGGTTTCAACCGAAACATCAATTTCATATAGGTTTGTAACCTTACAAAAAACAGTTCTGCGGGTTGGGATTTTTCCAAGTCCACATTTCGCGAAGTTTATTTAAATTAAACTATAATTAAATTACAGAGAATCAAATTTTACGGTTCTTGGCTGATTAAAGATCTGGTTTCACCCTTGGTAAAAAAATGGAGGTTGGGTTATCTCAACAACCAAATTTCGGGGACTATCATATAAATTTGGTGGGGATAGTTCGCTGAGAAAACAAATTGTTGTGGGATTGGCTCATTGAAAAACCAATATCGAGGGGCTGGCCCTTTCTAAAAAATAATTTTGTGGATTCCGGTGTGCCAAATACAAAGTTTTGTGATGCTTACTAATTGAAAAAGTAATTTCAGGGTTTTAGCTCCTTTAAATTCCAAATTTCGCGGATCTCGTACATTCAGAAATCAATTTCACGGGTTTGGATCCTTTAAACACTTAATTTCTCGGGTTTGGCTAATTTGAGACACATGCTGCTGCTATCCAAGAGGAACAGAGCCGGCCAAAGAAAGCGCAGCTACTGCTGTGTGGTCGTGGTTGCTGTGACAGAGGGGACAAAATGACTCTTCCTGGGACCATAAGCACTTTTTTGGGCTAAATTGAATACTTATTTTCTTCTTTTTGGATTTATTTTATTTTTTTCTTTGAGGGTCCCTCCAGGCCCAACTTTACTACGCCTTTGACCACCACGAGGGCACTAATGTCTTCCGTAAATACAAAAAAAAGAAAAAATCCCTTTCCACGTGTCATCTCGGACTCTGAATTACCAGCTTTCTGTGCGAATGGCACGAACTTTTGAACCATGAACCACGAGGGTTTCATGCCCAGGTTGGAACGACAGTTTCAAAAATACAAAAATAGTAACAGAATGGTTCAACTTACAAGGCGATGTTTTCCTCGGATTGGCCGGAATTTCCCGTTTCTGAATGCACTTAACCACCGAATTTGAGCACGAATCACTCACTATGTCCAAATTTCCCGCGAAGTGACCCACGCCCTGAGCGTACTGCGTGCACACACGGTGGCAGTCTGGTTTAGTGGCGTGAGCGCAACACGATTCTTTCTCCTGTTTTGAAATAAATTATAAAATGACACTCGTAAAAAAAATAAACGTTAGTTGCAAACAGTCGTACCTCGATACTTTCTATACAGTTTAAAAGTTCCATTTCGTCACTTTTTCTACAGTAGCGAACGACATCCTCTGGATTCGACGCTTTATGACAAGCGTTTTCGCAAGGGACTGCGACCGCTTGTTCGCAACAACGCTTCCAGCCCTGATCTTGAATTACTGCAATATTAACGTACAGTAAAGAATAAGTAATTTACGCTGTTTAAGATAGGCATGAATGCGAGCTCATAATGTTTCCTCTGTGTGCTATTTAGTGCTCACCTCGACTGAGAGGCGTTAAGTGATGTTTGTGAAGATGTTTCCTGCCTGACTGTCTGTCTATAAAACGAATTAATTGGCGAATTTATTCACAAAACCACCGTATATTTTTGTTGACGAGAAAATTTGGGTAAAAACCCACTAATTCGGCCTAGAGAATCAACCAAGGACCCAAAGTTTCTTCTACGGGTATTCGAGTAGGAATATACAAGTGTGACGTAAAAAACCTCTGGGGCGATGGAGGGATAAAAGGTTGAAAATTTTCAATTACAGTCGCGCCAAGAACGACGGAACTATGCGCTTAATTAAAAACAATTGAAGAACGTTAATTGATGAGCACATTTAGACCGACTTGAAGCGTTAACTATACGGTTAAGTCCCCGTTCGTTTTGACTATGATGGGGAAATATTCGAAGATGAAATGTCTGGGGGGGATGGAATTGGTTCTTAGAAAGAGAGAACTAATAAAAATGTACGAACCATAGGACTCTGATTCGGAAATGCATCTTCGCAGAGATATCTGGAAACAATTAACAATCAATTAATAAATTTTAACTAGGTACAGCTAGAAAAAACGAAGTGAACTCCCACGGTTAGTATAGGGAACAAGTAGGGAATACGTGCTTGGTTATAATAGTTGATGGGGGAGGGGTAGTACAGCACTGAGCCGGGCTGTGCCGCATAATTTACACCAGTTCTTTGCAGCATTATTTACACGTGAGCAACGGCGTAATTTACAGCATTTATTACTGTACTCACATAGCTGTTTTGTTAACCGGAAGGGCATATAAATAAATACATCCTCCAGAGGGATAAAAAGCGTTAAAATAAAAGTCAAGACATGTAATAAATATGACGCGTGGCGTTAAATAAATGTCAAAATAGGCTCGGATGTAAGAGAGTCATAAATTCGTCGAATGGGGAGCCACACACTTGGCCCTGCTTCAGGTCTCTGTTTCAACTTGAAGGTTAATTAATCTTCCTTTGTATTCCAAGATTTTTTATAACGCTTTATTATGCCCCATTCTCGTCCCCACTACCTCCCTTCATCACCAAAGATAATATTTAAGTCACTCTGCTCATTTCCAGCCCCTCTAATCCCCCCTACACACCTCCTATGCTGTTATAATAATAACTATCAACGGCATCATCTATTTGAGTCATCACCTACATCATTTTTTTCGAGTCGCCAAACAATTTCTCTCCACCAAAAATTAACTCTACGGTTTCAATCATGCGGCACAAATTTGTGTGAATAGGAGGGTGGGGTGGGGGGACTTCATGCATCGACATCGCTCATATACTCACATGGGTAGAACACGCGCTCTCAAGTTTGAGACGTCTCAGCAGCGTGTTAATCTCGGAATCGGTGTCTCGAAAATACTGAAATATAAATAAAATCCGTAAAAGGAGGCGATTTCAATAACAAAACTTTTCAAGTTTTCCTTGACAGCCGGTGACTCCTGTAAAGTAAGACAGCGTAAACACTTAATTTTACTTTTTTTTTTTTTTTTTTTTTTTTTTTTTTTTTTTTTTTTTTTTTAATATGCTGAAAAACTTGGCTCGAGTTCACAAAGAGGAGGACCCATCTCTTGCACTATAAACATTTATTCTAACCGCATTGACAATTTCTTTGATCTTTTGAGCCTGAAAGATTAAAGTTAGAACTTAAGACGTCTAAAGATATCCAACCTATCAATCTACCTGCATGAACACCCCGCTATTTTCATAGTTTTGAGATTTCGAGGTCTTTGTCGTCAATTTTGATTTTGAGATGGAGTGGGAGGGGACAGTATAAGTTAAAAACGATGGTTAAAGGATCCTGAACTGGTTGAAGGATTTTTCTAAGTAGGAGGGGGGGGGGGTCTAGGTACTATACAAGTGGAGTAAACTACGCGGAAATAATCGATCGCAATCTATCACGCTGCACTATTCCTCTACGATTGAGTCAGTCCTGTGCGAGACACATTCATGAAAAAACAACGACTTATCTTCGTTTTTACCTGAAGCAAACACGTGCTTTGTGACGAGGAAACTATACCAACAAGGGACAAGCACATGTTCCTTCTAACGAGAAACTCCCTGAAGTGATTTATGAGCCCTCAAGCTATTCGTTTACCCCATTCCGTTCCTGTTTCAATTCATTTTCTCTCTAGGCCTTAACTGTCCCTAGAATTTCAAGTTAAGATTTTCTGAGGTGGAAGGGAGGCGTTCTCCAATTTTTAAAAACCTTTAATTGGTAAAACTGTACTTCAGAACACAACACCCGTGTTTTTAATGAAAAGAAACTGTCAAGTTCAATATAATTAACCGCGCGATTTATTTCTTTTTTCCCTTCCTTTTCGAAAACTTTTCAATTATTTTTACAAAAACTTGGAAAGGTTGGATTGAAACTCTCCACACTCGTCGAGAGTGAAATAAAAACGCCATTCATAGAAAAGCAAGGGGCGAATGGATGGAAAAAGCTGTGGTGATGTAGCATTGATTGCAGAGGGGGCCTAGAAAATGTTTTCCCAGTTCCCACGACTCATTCCCCCCTCGCCGCGCCTTCCCCACCACCTAGTACAGACTGAATGGAGCCGCATTACGAAAAATAATGTTTGGCATTCCCCGAGACGTCTAAAGTCCATCTTTTATAACAGATTTTTTCACTTCTTCATGCCTCAAAGGCCTCTTGAAAAAGTGGGCCAGCATAACCGGGGGGGAAAAGCGTGTTTCTCCTCCACCCCTTCCTTCCGTCAATTTTTCTTAAACCAACAGATAATTCACGGGTTGCTGAGCGTTTTAAAATTAGGTATCCGATAAATTTGTCATTTCATGACATATTTTAAATCCGAAATAGTACCCCCCCCCCCCAGTACTGTTCAATCGTTCAATGCCCGAGTTAGGTACTTGTTTGACTACTAATGTTGGGCAATATTTGAACCGTACTTGACTGAACTAATTGTGTCCTTATAGTACGACCCATTTGAAGGACGTCGATCAAAACGAACGATGACGATTTTCCAGTAGGGTGGGGGTAGAGGGACCAACATTGATTTCTTCCACTATTTTCCTTCATCGCTCTTGTTTTCCGCACTAAACCAAGACTAGTAAATCAGAAAGGCCATTACGATGGAAAATTGTTGTTTCGCCGCCCTACTTGTTTTCCTCAAAGTCAGCACGACCCGAAATTCTGCGTTTGCGAGATTTTACGTAATTCCCCTTCCTACCCACCAACAGAAGAGGCGTACGTCTGCCACGAAGCCAATCACATTATATCGCGTATAGTGAAGAAAACTGCGGCTTGGGTATATACATATAGGTATATCTGCCCAATATGAGAGTCACATATTTACGTTTTTTACGCCTCTCGCGTTTATTATTTGAACGGAGGGTAAAATAATGGCAAAACGCTGTACGAGAAATAGAAAATTGGTCATTTTGTGTGCTGACATTTCAGTGAAACTTCTGTTGTTTCCTATCAGTTTCAGAGGCGAAAACTGCCATATTTTGGTCCCCCTGTCTATTTCAACCGCCAG
This sequence comes from Corythucha ciliata, assembly GCA_038030265.1. Classification (NCBI taxonomy): domain Eukaryota; kingdom Metazoa; phylum Arthropoda; class Insecta; order Hemiptera; family Tingidae; genus Corythucha; species Corythucha ciliata. The sequence continues at coordinate 27,518,426 of CM075943.1, forward strand.
TAGTTCCTCTCCAAAGTCAACGTGCAGCTTTCAGATGCACAAAACACAGTATGCGGTCCCCCCTTCTTTAACGTAAAGGAAGTATAGGGGTTCCGCTTCCGGAAAACCCCCAAAATTACTAATTTTACATTGGCTTTTGAATCCAAAATTGACCGCGTTCATCTGTCTTAAATAGTTTCCTGGGAGTTTTGGCAATTTTTCGGCCATCATAACTTCAGGAACCTGTGATTTCGTGGCTCCTTTGCTCCGGCACTACGACGGCAGATGCGAGCCGTGTCACACTGCTTACTCCGCGCTTCGTCTGATCGTCGATAGCTCATGACGGGTTCACCTCAGTGACGAGGTGTTTGAAATGTGCAGCATAAAAGACCACAAAAACTTGAAATTTCGTGAATATTTAGCCCTGAAGCTTGCGAATTCACCGATATTCAGCGCCACGCCGAATAATGTAATTTCGCGGTTATTTATCAAGTTTTCGGCGCTCTAGAGAGACCAGTTGAACCCAAAAAGGTCCACCAATTTCACGAAAATTAAGACCAAGAAAACTAGCAATTTTGCATAGGAATCGAGACCTGAAACTGGGAATTAGCGCGAATATTCAGCTTGGAAACTTCCAACTCGTGGGTACCTATTCGCCCGGTTCTGCGGGCGCTGTTGGGGCCACCTGGCCTGCGTGTTCCACCGCTTTTAAAAAATGCAATTCTGCGAAAATTAAGAATTAATTCGCGGCAGACATTGAGAAAAATTGGTAATTCGTATATATTTTGAGCAAACCCGCTCAAACTGAGAAACCCAGCTAAAAAACTGAGAATCCCAGCTAAAAATTCTAAAATTGAGATAAAGCGCTCATTCGCAGCTAAAATGAAAAAAAAAACGTCAACTCGCGGATCAATTTGAAAAAAAATACGTAAATTCGCGGTTAAAATTGAGTACAAGCCGTAATTCTCGGCTGAAATTGAGAAAATGAGGTGGGTGGTTTGGTCCATCACTGATTTCACTGTCAAAAAGCCACGTTTACTTCCCTCATTTCACCGTCATTTACCGAGTCAAATTTCCTTTTCCTGGACTTTAATACACGTTAAAATCCAATCAACTTCATGGGGCAAAATTTACGTTTCTGCTTGAATAGTCAGTTCGTAGTGAGAAAGGGGCAAATTGTCATTTTCAAAGTGACTTGACCATTTTCTTCGGTTTTTTGGTAAACATTGACTATCACTACGAAAAACGGCCATTTTGGCATGGGTAAATCTGTCTCTTGGGCGTAATTCAATTTTTTTGGTGGGGGCAAAATGTTCAGGTTTAATGCCAATTAGCGGACGGTTTCCGATTGTAGCTGATTTCAAGGAATGTCATTATAACAAAGATTAGCTGAAGAAGGGTGCGGTTGCCAATACACCGCGACTAAATCCTTTTGCCCCTCCCCAAAAAACCTTTTGACGAGGCCCACATTGCCGATTCTAGGAGCTACACTGCGAGTCACAGGCTAAATTTGAGGGCAAATGACGTTTTTTTGTGTCGACAAATCAAAATCTTCGTTTTTTTTTACTAACGGGAAGGATTTTGGTATCAAACATATCAGGGAGGTAGGGAAATGGTTAGTTTGGCGAGGAAATAAAAAAAACTACTGACTTAAATCGTTCGACGCAGTTTACAGTCTCAACTAAAAGACTACGCGTGGGTTTTTATTTATGTACTAATAATAAAAAAGAAGGAAATAAAATAAAAACTCCTTTCGAGGTATGAAAAAAGGATCGATAAAGTTCAAGTTGTGACAAGAGAATGGTTAGCCCACGGCTTTGGCGCCTCACGGTCTCGTGAACTATTTTCGTGGAAACTGTGGGGATTGAGGGGGCGGGGTTTGAAGGGCGGCGGAAAAGATCCACCACCCCCTGGCCCTTAATTTCTTTACATGGAAGAGGATTCACAAGCATCCTCATGGCTGTTTGCGCCCGAGATTTGCATTTGCAAACTTCCGACGCAATGCAAACGTCTTGCATTAAGCGTTTTTTCTCGAAATTACCTATCCTTTAGACCGATTAGGCAATTTATGACGTACTAAAACTCACGTTTTATTTTTAAATGTGTACCTGGTACAAAAAATTGATTTTTGAACATCGTATTTTCAGATTAAATTATACGGTTCTGCATATTTCAAAGTATTTTTGAACGTTTTACGGAACAAAATCCTGCGCGTATATAAAAAGTTCAAAAATCATATTCTCTTCTGCTTTCTAGAGACATGTGAAGATTCTCGGTTCAAGAGCTTCACGACTGCACGGATTTATAAGGAATCCCCGAGCGTGAGGAGTGATCAAAATTCTACTCTTAAGACAAACAAGGAGGAATATAGGAGATAAGTCGAAAGGTGCTTGATTATTCTTGACCATGCACTTTCGAAAGAGTATGAATAATTCTTAGAAGCGAGTGTAACGACATACCAGCCTACCAAACAGTAAAGCCCTCAATAAAACAGTCCCCTGACTTCCTGAGACTGTTTCTATATCGTTTGATGGGGCATTCTTTCGACAAACACATATAATAACACAGTGAAATTATAAAATTGATTCCGCTTTACCTGTTCGCAAAGCTGTCGGCAGTGACCGTGAGCTCTCAAACAACAATGAGATCCTGAAAAACAAAAAACACCCATTTTGAAGTGTTATTCGAAAAATGTGAGATCCCTTCTCCAGATATCAAGCTTTGCACTTTAAGACCGGCGATTTATTCCAACTGTGACTTAATTTTTGAAAAAACATAACTCACAATAAAAAAACAGTCTACACGCCTTATTCATGCTTTAAGGTAGCCGCAGATGTCTTTAATTAATTGTATTAGTTAATGCCCACACATGCGGGGCTTTTCGTCTTTTCTCCCACATCCTCTCCGTCTCGTTTCCTTTTTAACTAGCCTGCTAGCGTAGAAATGCTTTTTTAGAACACCAAAAACGAATTAGGTATTCATGACACCTAGTCAGAAGTCTTGAGATTTTTATTAAGAACAACTTTTTTTTTTTTTGTCTCCTTGTAGGTGTGATCCTCGGAGGTTTTATGAGGGAAAGAGGCGTCAAAACACCCTTTTTTCACAATTTTACGAAACCAGAAGTAAGGAGCTCTTCGATTCTATAATTATTGAGCGAGAATTCTGGTCTTTGGTGTAAATCAATTTGTACTGCGGCAGGGGGAAAAGTAGAAATAAAAAAGGCGCCAATCTGTCCCTTGCTGAAGTAATTACTTCAATTCGGGGGGGCCTAGTTAGACTTTAATTGCCGAGGAATTATCCCGATGTCGTTTCGCTAAGTGAATAAAGATTATTTTTTTTGTTTCATCTTCACGTTTGATTGGATGATTCTGGACTGCAGAAAAACAAAAATAGAAACGAAGATATTTTCTGGGTGTTTGAGAGAAACATGAAAAATTTGAAGAAAGTAGTCGGAAGTGTGACGATATTAAAATTCACCGAAGAGTGCATTTCTCAGGCATATATCGTATGTTCTCCCAAATAGCTTTCAATTTTAAAATCCAGCCAAAAGACAACATTTCGTGGATGTTCAGCTTGGAAAAATGGTGGCGGGGTTTGGGGGTGTTGTTCGGTACTGAAATTTTTAAAAAAAATTACCATTATTTCGCGCTGTAACCGTCGAAAAAATCAGAACAAAAACGAAAATCATTTCACACGCGAGATTGCGCTTATTTTTTGTACAACTGTCTGCTTTCTAGCTGTCTTGGTAATTGACTACTGAGAGAAAAAAAGAAGGACCCTCTACTACCACTGAAGCTCCCAATGCTGCGCGGGCTAGCCCAACCAAACCTCATGGGCGTTTTTTTCTTCTCTCTCTCCCTTTCCCCATCTCGGAAGAACATCCATTTGGGTTCGACTCAATGGGAATTATGGTTAGTAATGCGAAAAACACGGATTTTCTCGTGGAATTTTAATATTAATGGAGCAGCTTCGGCTCTCTTCGTTCACAATTTTGGACAGAATTGCACGTAAATACGATTAATAACCCGCAAAAAAAATAGTACGAAGTGTACCAGAAGGTTAAGACTTGAGTTGGGGGGGGGGGGGATTCACATTCACCGAATGCAGATTGCAATATACGTGTATCTCTTTCAGGCCTACTAAATTGTGAACGAACGCGTTTTTGCCGTAAAAACCAAAATTCCTAATGAGTAATTTTTATGTGGATATACATCCATTTCAAAGAACCTATAGTGAAAGGAGCACAAGTGCTGGAACGCAAGGGTGGCTGTCTCGCCGACAAACGAACATATAGTAAGCGGAAGTGGTTTCGAAGGGGAAGAGCAATTACTATGTTTCGTGCGTTCGATTAATTGGCTGCTCGAACGTTATTTCACTTCCGCCGTGCCAAAAAAAGAAAAAAGTTTCGAAAATCAAGGGATTTAGAAGTTTCAAAGAATAAATATTAGGTTTTAGGGCATCATGACCAGCAATTTCGAAGTTGCGAGTTTCTTGGAGATTTTAAAGAGTACAGTGTATTATGAATTGACGACTACAAAATTACGAAACTTTAAGTTTCAAACGATAAATAGCAAACCAAGGGACCCTTATAAGCGGCCCATACACCTACAATAAATATTGCACAAACTTGGGGTTGCACAATAACATTGAACTTTTGTGGGTTGTATTGATGGATTGCACAATATAATGAACAACCAATCGGGGACGGACACCTTTTGTTTGGCATCCAAATTTTCTCGAACATGATTGGTAGATTCTTGGATGCCACATATGCTTTGATAGACCGGCGGGGGCGGGATTTCTATGGCAACGTTGCCGTGTCCGATCCCTATTTTTTACCCGTAAGCATCTCGAAACAAAATATAGTACAAATTAATTGCGCAATAATTATTGTACGAGTGTGGACCCCTTTAGGCACGACCGTGACATTGCCTGTTGTTGAGGATAATCATCCGCAAAATGGCGAGTTCAGGTAATGGGATGAATAGCCACGAAATTGCAAGGGGGGGGGCTGATAGACACACCATTAATGTTTTAAGGCCTTTTTAAAAATAAATTCAAAAGGTCGTAGGCGTAGGAGCCTACGTCGTCAGTCATCCCTCGTCGGGGTGCGTCATCGACGGACCGGTTTCGGCTGCTCGCCATCTTCAGGGTTTGGTTTCCCAACTGAAACCAAACGTTACCTGCTAACCCTCGTAGTTTAAGCGCTTTTATTCTACCAACAATTTATAGTCTGTCCACTTAGTGATGGGCTCTCGAACGTGTTGCTTCAATTCGATAGTTCGATTTGTTCACTCCCACCAAAAATTTCAAGGAAATTTGAAGGAAATGAACAAAAAAACTTTTACTACGGGCACTATGGTTACGTACAAAAGCTACACAATGATCATTTGTTTTAAAATTATTCCCGGTGCGTTATTTTTGGGAGAAGGGGCAAAGGGGAAGCTCATTTCACTTCAAGACTTCAAGGGCGGGCGAGAGTCCATCCCTAAGTCGACAGACTATAAATGTTTATATTTTTTAATGGGTGCCGGTGCCTGGTGTGAATCCAGCGGTGCTAAAGCCTAAAGCCCACTATTGGGGCTCATACATCATAATTCATACACCTCTGATGAGTTGTGTACTGTCCGCGCGCTGGAAGAATGCCTCCGACGAAACTTCCCCGTCTGATATACCTACTGCCTTTTCTGAAAAAAAGATGTTAGCGCCCACTGAACTAAGGCCCTATAAAACACGAGTACTGCAACACGCAAAATCGGCGCCATACTTGGTCCCTCATATGATTTTAATTATCACCTGATCTCATTGAAAAGTAGGGTCTTTTTATTTATTTCGACCGCGTTTTTCGCGTTTGTTTGATGTTACGATTACTATTTTTTCATTCATGATATTGTGTTTACCCTAACGACTGAGGGACCAAATATGGCGCTGAAATCCGTGTTGCAGTACCTGTGTTTTAAAGGTTCTCTAACTGAACTATGTCGGAGACCACCGACCTCCGCGGAGGGGTATGACGAACCCTGCCCAACATCGAAGAGCCGATGTTTTTGAGACTGTTATACAAGTGTCACTCATCATGAACACTTGGGGAACACTTCCTTTTTCTTCTTTCGTTGTACATTCAAAGAAAGTCTTAACATAGTGTTCGTGAACACTTCCTCTTGCATCTTTCGTTGCACATTAAAATAACATCTTAATGTGATGTTGCTGAACACTTAAAAAACGCTTTCGCCGTCCTTGAGTTGTTCTAAAAATATATAATTGGTGATGACAGGGGGTAGGCAAAGGTGACAAAGGGAGTGGAGTGAGTTGAGCTGGTAGCGTTTTTTCTGTGTTGTGCAGTGTATGAAAGGATCTCCTGTGGGTCGGATCGGAAGTTCGAATTTTCTTGTGCTGAATATTCTTAAATAAATTATCTCTTAAATAAATTCAACTCAAAGCAAAACTTGGTCGCGGAATTAAAATACGCCGTAATAGCGATAATAGACAAATTATAGAAACTTCCATCCCGTCGGCTTTGTATATTTTTAAGGGAAAAAGTACGCCTTACGAACATCAAAAGAGGAGTGACGACGGAGAGACCCAAAATTCGAAATACATTTTTGACCTAATTTTTTCCCCGTAAACGACTACAAAAAATTCAAAGAACAATGCATAATCAAGAAATGATATGAATGTTCAATTCAAGGAACACGATAACGCGTGAACAGCTGTAATTCAAACATTTCGTGTACACTTCCCTAACGCTCCAATATCGTGTGATGTGAACACGTCATTAACACTTCGTGTACACTTAATAGGGCCAAATTCCGGTAAAAGAAGCGTTCATGAACTGTTATTAACATTAAACGAACACTTAATTTAATGTTCTGGACCTGTTCAGAACACTTCATCAACACTGCCTTCCTGCACGCTTCCACACACTTTATTTTCACCAGGACGTGGCCCTGCGGGGCCGCTCTGAAGTCAGGCGAAACCAGCAACCACGTTAAACACGAATTTTTAGAGACTTTGAAAGGCGGCGTTGCGTTTCAAAATGGAGACCGCGAAGTGGCAAATTCCCAAATTTAGCTTTTAGTGATTACTTTTTCTCCGTCATCTTAGCCGCGATTGGCGTTTTCTCTCAATTTTCCCCACATATTAGAAGTTTTCTCAATTTTAGCCGAGAATTAGGGGTTTTCGCAATTTTTTCCACGAATTGGCGCATTTTTGCACTTTTTGACATGAATTAGCGCTTATTTTCAATTTTAACAATGAAATTAACACCATATATACCGCGAATGGGCACCTTTCAAATTTTAGCTGCTATAGTGATCACTTTTTCTCAATTTCAGCCGCGAATTATTGCTTCAACTTAATGCAAATGAACGCTTTCTCTCAATTTTAGCAGTGAATTACCGCTTTTCCTCAATTTTAGCCGTGAATTAGCGTTTTTTCCACTTTTACCTATGAATGGGGAACTTGTACATTTTTGAAACACTGGTGTTTCTTGAAGAGGGCTTTCCCATTGCTCACATTAAACTGTGAAATCAATCAAGGATTTTTTAAAAGCAATTTTTAAAAAATTTGAGTGAGGGTTTGATTAAGTCAAAGGTTATTCAATGAAATGGATGGTGGGGGAAGAGGGGGAAGGGGTAGAAGCATTTTCAGGGGGACAAATTTTCTTGTTAGTTGTCAAGGTTATTTGTAAACAAAAAATGTTATAGTTCCCTCAGATCACCTCAGATGCTCCACAAGAGACCATTGACGTCATTTCCCCTCGTACCATCCATCCCTTCTTGAGGAACTCAAATTTATTTAATTTTATTTAAAAATCACCAAATGCACCAATCGGGCTGCAACCACCGTTGATATCCTTCTGTCCATGTGCCAATTCACCGGTTTACTTTTCTCCCAAATCGTCCATTCATGCATTTTCCCCATTAGCGCTGTTTCTCAATTTTGCACATTTTAGAACAGCACAATACCGTTTTTTGTCTAAATGTTAGCCATAAAGAGAGCCTGCGTTGTGAAAGAGAACCGCGAATTAGATGATGCTTTGCCGAAGTGACCTTGTTTCCAGTAGAGGCTGTGGTCCATGGGCCCTGTGACTCATCTGGATCCGCAGTTGCCATGTTCAGCGCACAGATATTTGATGAATTTAATAAAGGGAAATAAGAAATAGAGATTAGTAAGTATAACAGATCAAAGGGGCGGAGCATGAGGACCGTCCCTACCACCCCGCGATTGCCAAAAGTGGCAATTCTGCTCAGATCTGTCCCAAAAATACGACTCTATGGCCAAAAAGCGGATGTTCCTACCCCCAAAATGTTTTTTTTTTTTTTTTTTTTGGCCCCGCAGATTACAATTGGCCACTTGGCAACAAATGTATTATTCAGCCTAAGCACCGAATAATCCCTGTATCCGGTGTTCTCTTGATTGATTTAAAAAAATAGCGCTGTAGCATTACATCTCCCAAAAAACTGTATACTATGACGTGAAATAGAGAAATCAGCCCTCAAATTTCAATTTTTCGCCAAATAACTGAATATTTATTACGGTTGACAAATTAAGGGATTCCATTTCCGAAACTGAAACCCAAAATTGACCCTTTTGACTAGGAATCTGGTTATCCCAGCGCAAGTAAAAAAAATTGCAGTTGTCAGAAAACTGAAACAATTAAGCATGCAACCCAAAATTAGCTTGAAAGTTGATCTAAAATAATTTTATTTTTCATTTTTTCCCAGGCAAATACGTATGATATATCCGTCCTTCATGATTGTTGATTACGTTCCAATTAGTACACGCCAAAGTTGACGGAATCATACAGTCCGTAAACATTTTCCCACCCAAATGGTCCATTTCGTGTTGTATTATACGAGCAGTCCAGCCTTTGGCCTCAAGAGTCTGCTTCTCACCGTCGGCGTCAAGCCCTGTGTTTTGACAACGAAAAAGGTTGAAAACGAAAAAGGTCTGCTCCAAGACCAATGAAGTATTGAGAAAGACCTGTTAAAAGAACTCGATAAAAGCGGGGGATCTCAGCGGAAAAACCTCGCATACTCTCACAACCCTCTTCGTAGTGAATTTTTTTATAGTCGAGAACTTTCATTACTGGATTAATCCAAATCTGTTGGAAAACAAATTCTAACTAGAACGTCAACAGCAGAAATGATGGATGTTATTGTACTTGCAAAGGAACATATTCCATGTCTCTAAGGTCGTACAATTCAGGGGCTTCGTAATTCTTTTTATTAGGGAATTGCATGGCGAACACTTGAAGGGATACACCGATCTGAGGAGCTGAAATACCGGCAGCTCGTGATTTTTTCAACAATGCACACAGTCTAGCCAGCAACTGTAAATGAATAAAACTGTTGAAGTAGAGTGTTTTGAGCCGATTTCAAGTTACATTGTCCCCCACCAACCTGTTCAATATTTTCGGTTTTAATGGCAGACGGATCGACTTGTTCCGCTTTACGCCTCAGCACTGGGTCACCTATTTGAACGATGTGTCTACAAAAAAATTGGTTTAAGAGGTACTGACGGACGGATTGATTCAAGAAGTTCTGTGCAGCGATGGGGGGGGGGGGTTTACTAACTTGTAGGGTACTGGAGGGGGCTTCCCTTTGTACCACAACTTGTACATGTTAATCAATTTCCAGAGGCGAAGATTCATGGCCGTTGTTGCGAATGGCTGCAGCGAACCTGAAAATAGATCGGCAGAGCTCAATCGTCTGAAAAACAGACTGCGATTTATGGTACACAGTGGGTGGAGATGTAACTTCGATCACTGCGACGAAGAATTCTCTTTGCCAATCCGCATAACAATCGAAGAAAGACCGGCGGGGGGGGGGGGGTACGATTTCGTAAATCCCGCGCCGTGCGTCAAATGATTTTCTATCGCTAAATGGTAACTGAAATTCGGTTTGAATGGGGCAATCTTCGAAATATTGTTTTTGAAAGGACGCAGACCCAATGAGGAAGTAACACATTTTCCAAAACCATGCCGTCGTGATAGCTTGGTTACCAAAACTCATGAAAACACGAACCGTTCACATAAAATCAGGCCCTGTATTTTTTTATTAATTTTTAAAACTATTGGGTTGCGGGACCCGTTTGAAATAGGCTAGATAGACTGATGACGCAATAACAGCCTTCGCATAACCTTCACAATGGCTTCCCACAAATCAAACAATAGGACCTTAGAGAAAGGGGATGGTCAAGAAGGGGCAACACATGATAACAGCCATGATGCGGAGGGTTGGGAGGGGTCACGACCCCTTAGTTACGTCACGAGTCACAGACCGGCCGTTTAAGGTAACAAAAAAAATTGTCAAGTTTTATTATTTCGCTATAAATCGAAATCAATCATTTACGCACTAATATTCAATTCCTGGTCATATTTAGTCATTTTCTTTAGAAAAAAATGTCTCCAGCAATTTTTATTTTTTATGTTACTTCCTCATTAATTGCTCTTAAAATGAACGAACGTCCGAAAATTTTGATTTGGAAGAGATGAAATCCGTGAAGTTAGCTTCTTGTAGGAGCCAAACCTGCGAAATTGGGTTCTGAAGTGCCGATTCGCGAAAAGTGATTTTTATGTTAGCAAAAAGAGGTTCTGTGAACGCCAATAATCGGCAAAAGTTGAGCATTGAAAGAGTAAACCTTGCAAAATGGATTTCAAGTGTTCCAAATCCACGAAACTGATTTCTTTGAGTGCCAAATCCGCAAAATTGATTTCTTCAAGTGCCAAATCCGCGAAATTGACTTTTTCAAATCCGCAATATTTGTTTCTTAGGTAAAATCCGTGAAATGTGAGCTTTAAGAGTGAAATACGTGGACTATAGCCACCATTATGGCTAGGGTTGCCAGATGACCGGTTTTCGACCGGCCTGGCCGGTTTTGGAAGTCCGAGGCCGAATGCCGGCCGCACCCTCGACCGGCCTTAAGTAAAGCCGGTTTTCGGATTTGCTCATTTTGTTATAATTTTTTCTTAATTTTTCCTCATTAAACTATTCGTAAGGGAACTTAGCGACAAGATTTCATTTTTTAAAAACGTCGGGGATGATTTCGTGACTTTCGTGTGACTTGTGCAGGCCGGCACCGCGCTAACTCTCAGCCTAGGTAGGGCCTATTGTATTATCAGTTACGGCGGTTCAGTCACTGTATTGTATGGTTGACAGCGTGCGGTGACCTTTAATCGGAGTAGTCCATTTGCGTAAAATTCTGCTCCGGGCAGTTCATTTCCAACCTTCTTCTACATTAACATATTTAATTAAGAGAAAACGCGTGGAAATTTACTGTCGCGAGGCAGATTTTTTGGGGAATCGAGAACGCTATTAGGCCCTCCTCAAATTGAACCCAGCCTGTGTGAACATACACATACTGGTTCACACATTCACAGTCAATTATTTTTTGTCCGCCCGTGGGAGTGGCCTGGGTTCAATTTACAGTCGGTCACCCGGTATATATATATATATAATACACGACTTATACATGTATATGTATAGGCCGGTTATCGAGCTTTTCAAATCTGGCAACCCTAATTATGGCTAGGGTTTTGATTTTCATAGCTCAACAGTACGCTGTAAACCACCGTGTAATTTGGTTTCATTAGCCATAAAATAACGTTATGTGGAGCGACAGCTCTTGGTTTTGACCAATAATGCAAACTATGAGGACATAATTTGTGTTTTGAGGCTGAACAGCCGATTTTTGATTCATCAGATCGCAGAGTGTTGACAACTAATTTACCCTCCCCCTCTGAATCCCCCTGAGAGGCCGAGCGCCCCTTAAAACTTTGAAAGTTCAGCCGGGGGGTCCCGAATCTGTCAGGCCGACTTTGCAGATTCATGTCAAATTTTCACGATGGCTACCAACATCTTGAGAGTAATCAACACAGTTCGGATCTGACTACAAAGCAATGGTCCGAATTGCCCCACTAACGGGTGCATTCAGCTCTTCATGTACCGGGCCAAGCAACCTCATGAGCATTGTCAAACCAATCTGTAGGAGGGGCACCAGAAACCCCTCAATCTCAAACCAACTGCACTCCTGATGACGGTTGCAGAGAACTGATCCACACCGTTCGCCGAGCAACGGAGAGACCCAGGCTGGATGGATGGGGCAAAACCACGGTAAATGAATCCTCATTTAAAAAATTCGAGGTCGGCAGGATATATGACATTCTTAGGTAGGTACACGGTACACGCACATTACCTGCCGGGTGTTTCATTAAAACGAACCAATGGCCAACAGACGAGTGGGTCTTAGTGGAACACCGCTGGGACAAAACAGTCAAAATTGAGAATATTATGAAATGAAACTCCCACTTACTGAAATTGAAGCGAATCTTTCAATCTGAAACCAAGGAAATTTCAAACGTTTCGCTCGGGGGATGTTATCAAATGTTTATCATGTCGCCGCCAAGGGTGAAACCTCCTCAAGACTCGGCCAGCGGCCACCCGGTCTGTGCACCCGGTTCACAACATTTTTAAAAATTCCCTCGAGCGGATTTCGGGGCTCTCCTAGAAATGTCACAAACATCTAAATCAACCCGCGACACCGATAAAACCATCGTGAGAAACTGTCAATCTTTGCCGACTGTCCTCAAAGAGGACGAACTTTCGACTCGCTCGTCTTCACCTGCCTCCTCTTCGGACGATCTGGACGCCGATATAAACGCTGTTTCTACCAAGAAAAGTAAGTCAACCGCGGCCCAGCCAAGACTTTGCTCCTCGATTAGACTCGCTCAAAGTTTGAAAAACGCTTCCGAACGCAAGTGTAAACAGTTGAAGGAATCTCAACAACACGTCAAACCCAAGGTAAGGGTCATTCACAAAGTCCAAGAATTTACCAAGAATCCGTCCATTTTGATTGTTCAGAATTTGAAAAAGACCAACGTTCCCTTCGAAGAAAAACTATTCAAGGGCTTGATCAATCTGAAAGTGACCGAAGAAGACATCGGACTTCCACCTGTTGCCCCCCAAGCTTTGAAACCGAAAGAAATAATTAAGCAGAAGGAGCCCGAGCCATCGCTGTCAGATTTCTTTAAGCCTGATTTTAGTAAGGAGTACGTCGTACGTCCAAACCCTCCTGAATTTGAGATCAAATCGGAGTATCACTTCATTGGTGACCGAGTGTGGAGGGCAATTGAACAGTTCGAGCCTGATCTAAGCACTTTGTTTTAATTAGGTACGTGTTTGAAGTGGCCACCACAACACCGGATGTGCATTTTTTAATTTTTTTTTTTTTTTTTTTTTTTTTTTTTTTTTTTTTTTTTTTTTAGCCGAACTAACCGGTCGATTAACGGTATCGTTCACGGCAGTTGATAAACACTGGTGCGCGCGAAAAAAAAGTTTGTGATACCTAGCCGAGTCGGCCCCATTATGTTTTGTGTTTCATCTAATTAAATTCCGTGTTTTAGACGTTTAAAAAATATTACAATGACAGTCGATTTGGACGTATCCGCCAAAACCGTTAGAATCGCGCGTAAATTTCTCAAAGAAAGCGTGAACAATCATGAACACCGGTACGACGGTGAAAAAGATGAAAACGTCGCTCGTTTGTCGACTATTGTTCGCCGAGCTCTTCACTACGGCCTGTGTGATTCCGTAATCGTCGTCGGGCCCAGAGGATGTGGCAAAACCACGGTAAATGACTCCTAATTTAAAAAACTGAACGCTATCCTCGCCTGACATTTGTGTTCTTTTCAGATGGTGAACGCTTGCTTGAAACAACTCGACAAGGAACTGTCAGGCAGTGGAGTTGTGGTTCGACTTAGCGGTTTGGTCCATTTGAACGACAGTTTAGCATTGAAAGATATAATTTATCAATTGCACGCTGAGCACCTTGAAAATGACCGTGTCGGGGGATCCTTTGCAGGTAAAGTCACCGACGCGATTCAACCCCGCAACATCTATGAAGTTCATTTTTTACAGACTCGCTGTTGTTCTTACTCCAAAGTTTAAAATGTAGCGACAAGGAAGCCTCAAAATTTATAGTATTCGTTCTGGAAGAGTTCCACCTTTTCTGTGATCATCGTAATCAGACTCTACTGTACAATTTATTCGATGCAGCTTTGAACGCTCAGGTACGAGTGATTCTGTGATTGAGCCTTTCAGATTCCAGAAATGACTTGGGTTGACTCCTCATTAGCCATCTAATGAGATCCTTCCTAAGTATTGCTAACCATAAAAAGTCCAAGGGCCGGAAACTTTAAATGCTCTGATAAAGCCTGAATTCGCGCACGAAAACTTCTTCCTAATATCACGCGAAGTTTTGTTGCCCTGGCACTGAAAGTACTAGTACTTTACTTCGAGGCCCAGACGAGGTACACCCGAGCCTGCAGTTGAATGAAATATGTCAATTGATTGGCCACTTGAAATGCTCCGTTAGAGCCCTATTTCGGAACGAAAGCGTTCCCTTTCTTCACCAAATATTTTCGTGTTTTATTTCACCATCCTCGGAATGTCTTACTTTCCATGCGCTCATTTTTGCTATGTAAGGGTTATATGGCGCTCCGAACCGGCACGAAGCTGGGTAAATACCCCTCCCCTACTTACGTATCTACATCGGTGGTGAACGTAGCCTAAAATACTTCAATTCCGTGAGTACTTTAGCCAGAAAAGAGAGTTTTTTCCTTATTAGCAAGTAGATGGAAAAGTTCCTATAGAATGAGAGCAATATCAACCACGAAAGTTGTCTGAAACGCAAAGAAACGTGGTGCTTTTGTGGCGTTGATGCGAAAAATTAGCGGTGTCCCATTTTTCCAAAAACTACTGTGTGTCGCCTCTGCTCTGCGGATCGTCGAACCCCATAAAAACTTCTACTTTTTCTCAAGTTTCTAATGGTGTACTCAACTTCAAATTATCTCACTTCGTCCAGGAAAAAATTGAGGATAGAGCTAAGGCCTACGAATACCGATTCATAGTAGTCATTCGAGCTGAGATTTTTTCTTAAATGGCTCCAAATCGGTCGTTCCAATAGTGAGAATAAGTAAATACTCAGCTTGAATGACGATTATGAATAAGGGCCAAAGACCCTGAACTTGCTGAGTTTCAATCAATTCAGCCAGTGAAAGTGGTTATTTAAATCAGCCAACCCAGCGAAAATTCTTTTTGAGTAGCTTTACACCGCGAAATTTTGTGATTATGCGGCGAAACCAGTGTATAAGTTTGAAAGGATCCAGACTAGCGAAATTGGCTTTTAGAGTGGCCCCAACACGGATTGGAGGGGGGGGGGCAGCCAGCCCGATGATATTGGTTTTTAATTGGCCAACACTGGCGTTCCACCAATTTTATCTTTCTACTGGGGCAAACCCACGAAATTGATTTTTTGGGCGTACCAATCCCATGAATACCCTGCGGAATTTTGTTTTCTAAAATAGGCAGACCCCCGGAATTTCTCTTTGAAATAATCCAACGCTAGGGTGATCAAACATCTTTTCCCGGACTTTTCCTACTTTTCAGAGCGTCCGGGCTCATTTTTCAGGTGTCCGCGGAGGTGTCAAAATTGTCCTCTTTTTTGTCTTAATTGTAATTAGCGGGTGCCGGGTTTCGAACCCGGCAGGCGCCAAAGCCTCCTTTTGGCCCATACGCCGTACCCTGGTCCAACTGTGCATTTCACACCTGTTTCGGTCGGTGCGCGGTTTGTTGAACGCACACCGCCAGACGAAGCCGAGTGCGCCGTGTCACAGCTCGCCGCTGCCTTATAGCGAAATGGGCAATAGCTAGATTCGATCTTTTTTGTCTTAGTTTTTGGTTTCTACCTGTAACGTCTGGTGGTTCTAACTCCCAACGCCTTTCACGTTCATCTTTGAAAAATGTGCTTACTTTCCCGCAACTTTCGCTCTTTCAAAACTAAATTTGGCGGATTCTTCTCGTTAAATTCCCAATATTGTGGGGCTTTCTCTTTCAAAAACCAAATTTCGTGAAATAATATGCTCTTTCAAAACCTAATTTCGTCGGTTTCGCACTTTCAGAACTAAAGTTTGTGGACTTGGATCATTTAAAACCCAATTTTTGGAATTGCAGCTCGATTGCAATGCATTTGCAATCGTCCAGGCCTCTTCGAAAACCACTTTTACATCTGGTCATCCTAGCCAACGCTAGACATTTCGATTTTAAAAGTATGAAATCTGCAAATTTCGGTGAATGAAATAGAGAAAATCCGAAAGTTTAGCCATTCCGCGAGTGGGTTAAAGTCTGACAAAACGATAACTTGAGCTATTTCGCGGCTAAAATCTCAAAGAATCTCAATTTTGGCTAGTCAGCAAAACTATTTCGAGAGAAACCCCGAGTTGAGCCATTTTGCTGCTTGAATTCTAGGAGTTGGGACTTGCCTATTTGAGGCTAGAAAATGAGATAAATCGCGTACCCTACGGCCCCTTTTACATGAGTCTGTTTTTTATCAAAAAATATGTTCAATCTGATCGCAAACAGTTCATTTCAGACAGGGAACTGGGGGAGGGGGGTTAATTTTTTCAAAATGGCTTCTTTGATAATAAAAAAAACTTAGGCCCGTATGCTAAATCCATGCTAAGGCCCGTTTGCCAAGTCATTCCTCGAATTTTCCTCAACCTCAAAGTTCCCTCACAAACTGGAAAAAATATAAAATAACATGTAATTCTATAGTTTGTGAGGAAGGTTGGAGTCGAGGAAATTTTGAGTAAAGACTCAGCATACGGGCCTTAAGCTTTGGTTTCCTAGAAAAGCGGTGCCGCAATAGAGCGGTAGAAAAAATCTCCTTTTAAATCACGCCAGTAGTTGCCTAGAGAGTAGAGAGCGGTCAATAGACAGGCACCGCTTCGAATGAGAAGGGCGTTCATGACGGTGATGAACTGTTCATCAACGATTTTTGACGGTGACGGTGAACATTTTTTATTTAATTGATATTGTAGTGAAATCGCTTAAACTACGAGGGTAGTAGGTATTGCATGCAAAAAGCTGTAGCCGTAGGAGCCTACATTGTCTGTCTTTCCTTTAACGCACCTCAACGAGGGAAGAGAGACAATGTAGGCTCCTACGGCTACAGCTTTTCGCGTTCAATTTTTTATTTACAATGAGCGTGAAAACTACCTGGACGGTGTCGCTTCGCGGTGGAAGCGGTGTCGCTGTCTGTATACCGCTCTCTAGGCAACTATGGTTTGATTTAAAAGGTAAATTTTCTACCGCAGTATTACGGCACCGTTTTTCTGTGAAACCAAAGCTTTACTCGTGTAAAATGGGCTTAACGAAATTACGGACGTATCCACGTCAAAAAAGGAACGCCTCACGGTAGTGGAAGCTGTACTGTTGTTGGACTTTTGCTTGGGTTAGAGCTTTTAGTTTGGAGCTTTTCTGTTTTTAAGCCTTCTTTTTGGTTTGGAGCTATGTTGTGGTTTGGAGGTGTGCTGTGGTAGGGCCTTCCTTGTGATTGGAGTTTTACTGTAGTTTGGAGCTTTGCTGAGGTTACGAGCTTTGCTGCAGCTTAACTGTGGTTTGGTGCTTTGCTGAGGTTTGGAACTTTCTTGTAGTTAGGAGATTTGCTATGGTTTAGTGCTTTGCTGGGGTCTAGAGCATTGTTGTGGTTTGGAGCTTTGCTATGGTTCGGACCTTAGCTGAGGTTTGGATCTGCGCTGCCGTTGGGGGCTTTACTGTGGTCAGAGCTTGTTATGGTTGGAGCTTTTCTGTATTATGATATGCTGTGGTTGGGCCTTTTTTGTGGGTTAAAATATTTGGCACTATAGCGAGATACTACATAAAATAGGGAGGAAGGGAGTTATTTGAAATGGCCTCATTGAGTTCTTGAGTTGAAACCGGTCACCGTATAATAAAGAACTTGTGGGTGGAATCATCAGAGTTGTGTTAATTTATCAACGCACCCACTCTCTCTCTCTCTCTCCAAAAAGAAAGTAATTCATTGAGTTCTATCCCTGGACCCAAATATTCAATATACGCCCCCCTCCCCGCTGCACCATTGGCCGCTGTCCATGGGAAACTTTGTGGAGCCCCTGAAAACGGGCCAATGCGGACACAGACATTGGAACCACGCGGAGAACCCCTTCGAATGCCCCCTTGATAGAAAATCCGTCGGATTCTCAGTACCGAGAAATCCCAAATTCCCAATGTACGCGGTTGGCAATTTTCGCCACATGAAAAAAAAAAACGTGGTTTTCATCGCGCTGTTGGTCGGAATGGAGTCGCATCGTCACTGTAAATAAGGAATTCAGTCACAGACTGTTTGACCCCATCTATCGAAAAATTACCATCGCCGACCGCCGCGCCGAGGCATGTGTACTTAGAGCGTTTCGCATCGTTGTTCTTGAGATGAGTTGACACCGGAACTAAAAACTTCCTAATTTGCACTTAATTCAGTAATATTACCTAATTGGACCCCAAATTCCACGGATGGGTACTCACTGGGCAAGTCCAACTTTACTTTCCTTCATTCATGTCCTGTTTTGGGCATTGCCCAATCTCGTTGGGTCGCGTAAGAGGACCGGTCGTCCTCGTGTGGCCATAAGATAATTTGATATGTATTTCGAGACATTTTTTCTTCTTTTCTTCAAGTATTGTGCTTCAACAGGTTCCCATATGTGTCATCGGCATTACCAGCCGAGTGGACTACTCGGAGAAATTAGAAAAGAGGGTTAAATCGAGATGCTCGAACTGTCAATTGTTCGTGTACCAAGACTTGAGTCTTGACGCAAGATTGAACCTCGTCGAAGACATGCTCACGTTACCTGAGGGCTTTCAAGGTGTTCGCACGAATTTAAATTCATTCATTTCGAAACAATTTTTGAAATTATTTTTCAAACGTGTTTCATTTCAGGTAGCAAGAAAGACAAAACTGTTGAGTCCTATAGGTGTCAGTGGAACGATATAATTAGTCGGCTGAAAAATGATAAAATCTTCGTCGATATTCTACAAAGACAATTGGACGTCGATCCGAGCTTTAAAAAGCTTCAGAGTTGGCTGGTAGGAAATTGGCCTTATTGCGTTAGACGCAAAGCTTAATCGGTTCACACTATTCAGTTTCTAGTGATCTGTCAAATTTCCGAGGAGAAACCATTACTTGAAAGTAAAGACTTTTTCGAGGGATTCAAACTATTTTCGGCTGATTCCAAAGTGAATTCATTGAAAGACCTTTCAGTTTTGGAGCTGTGCTTGGTAACTATTTCGTTTGTTCTTCTTCTTAATCATTCGCTTGAATGCTCACACATATTTTATGATATTAGATTATCGCTATCCAACACCATACAGAAATATACGACGGTGAGCCTTTCAACTTTGAAATGGTCGTCAAAGAGTACATGAAATTCGCCAAGCCCAACCCAGCGGTCAATATGACCAAAAAACCTCTGCTTTTCAAAGCTTTCGAAAGACTGAAGGTAAGGGTTGCAAACTTTTAATGTATGCGTGATCATAAAAATGTTATGTTTTTCCTAAGGAACTAGAATTAATTCTACCGCTCAGTGGTTTGACAAAGAGTGTCAAAAAAGAACATAAGCTCTACACGTTTCAAGTTTTCCCCGATCAAGTCAAAGAGGCCGTGGAAGTCTACCAGGGTCTTCCGACGGATGTTGCTCAGTGGGCTTCATCTATTGCTGCGTGATGGATCAACTTGATGTTGAAGAATAATCAGTTGTGTGACTCCAGGAGGAGGGGGGTACTCTGAGGCAAGTTCAAACCAAGAAAAGTAGTTTTGCTCAGCTTTATTTGTCTTTTTTCGAGTCCAAGTTTGCGTTGCGGGGTGGCACAAGGCCTTTTCCTCGTTTTTTGACCAAGAGGCCGTGTTTGACCTTGTAATCCTTTGTTCCAACAAAATGTATAAATAAATAAAAATTCCTTTAGCACAGCGTACCCATTAGTCCATGCTTACCCGAATAGCTATGTCAAGTGGATAGGTCGGCCGATTTTTCGCGAGGCACTCTTTTCTCAATTTCTCCGCGAATTCAACAAATTCTCGATCGTTCAGTTCCCAGATGGCTACCGCCCTTTTGACAGCCTCCTCGTCGGCCTGTTTCGCTTCTATTTGCTTTCGCGTCCGCTCGTCCTTCGCGTTTAATTTTATTATTCTATCGATACACATTTCCTTGAGTTTAATTTGAAACTCACCATTAACTCCGCGTTGACTTTACGACACTCTTGAAACCATTTACGTCGTATCTCGTCGTACGCTTTACGAACCCTGTTTGCTGTTTCTTCATTTTTCAACCTTTGAAGAACGGCGAATTTGATGAGTTCCTGCTCTTTGACTTTATGGGTTACGTTCTGAGTGAAATATTCCTTGAAATAATCAATTCGTTCCTGTCTCAATTTTTCAGCGTACTGAGACTTTCTTTTGGCTTCCTCTTGATATCTGAAATAACGGTAAAATTAACCGGTTTTCGCAGATATCTATTATCTAGTGGGGCTAGTATTTGGGGCTAAAAATGGAAGATCGGTCGACGAAACATGTGAATGTCGTAATAGGGCAATTACGTCTATTTAACACGTTCTGAAGACGTCCTGAGAGTTGATGCGCCTGAAAATCGTTGCGCCAACCACCTCATCGAGGCCGAGAGCGCTTACAAACCAGACCCGTCAAACTTTAAAAAAGACGGTTCCGATCGTCGAAGCGAGACGTTCTCACTGCCTTTCCAGGGTATCTCGACGTTGCTACTCCATTCCAGAGGTTCTACGCTGTGGCTTGTTTCTTGCTGAACTCATCAATGCCCCACCGTGGAGGCTGAAAATCGAGGACGAGGGAGAATCATTTTTCTGATTGTGGCGTGATACTCACATTTTTTCTTTCTCTTCCACTGCTTTCCTATGAAGTTCTTCCTCAAAATCGTCTTTGTTTCTTTGCTCCGCTGCTACTTGATTGGCCACTTTTAAATTCTTCTCCAACCTTTCTCTTGCCATCTGCGTATCAGGGCGGGGGTGGGGAGGTTTACTACTCAAGTTTCACGACTCTGAAAATTCTGTAACTGACCTCATCCTCCCTTTCTTTTCTCAATTTGGCCAATTTTATTTTCCCTTCCTGAATTATCCTGATCGCTGCCTCCTCTTCTCTAGCCTCCTCCATAGCCGATTGTTTCTTTTTTTGACGCAGCGCGTCATTTTGTGTCAAATCGTCGATGTACCGCTGTCTCCGTTTGGCAGCCTAGCGTAACAAAACTCGGTAAGAATTTGGTACATCGTTCTCGTTCACCTTTTTTCTCTCAGTACGTCCAATTTTTCGTTAAGTTTTATTTGCTCCAGCTCGGCAATCATTTCAGCCAAGTACTCAACTTCTTCCTCTCTTTGTCTTTTTGCTTGCCTTTCTTTTTGTTCTTGTACTAACGCTAACCTGAAGTTCAAATGTTTCATAAATTTTTTCCTGTTATTGTTAGAGTTTTAATCAATTTTTTACTCGTTTAGTGTGTCCTGTTTTCTTTTTTCTTTGTTGACAAGGTTGGTATGGTTCTCCTCTTCTTGCTCCTTTTTCCATTGTTCCACATCCTCAAAAATCTTTCGAGCGTACTTTTCTCCTTCTTGTTTCTGTTTTTCCTTTACTTCCACATTAAACTTCATTTGTTCCTGCCTCTCCTTTAGCGTCTAAATTCAAAAAACTCAAGTCACACCCCGCGCGGTTTCGAAAATTGAGATGCCCCCCTTCCACCACTAACACCAGACCATACCTCGCACAATTTCTCTGCACTCCTTAGCGATTTAGTGCTGTCTCTCATTTCGAAAAAAATCTCCCTCGCTTTTTGCCTCAATTCGACTTTTCTCTTTTCCTCCTCTTCCTTAATTTTTACAAAACGCAAGTGTATCGCCTGTTCCGCCTTTTCGAGCCTCTCCTTTCTTCGAGCGAATCGTATTTTTCTCAGATTCTGTAATTGGAGGTTGAAAGGTAATGACCAGTCAGTGGGATTGGTCGAGGGGGTATAGGGAGAACAAACGCTTTAAAAGTACCAAAAATGTATTGTCCCAGGTATCCGCCATGGCTTTTGACACGGCTCTCCGATTTTCACGTTCTTGAGCCTCGTGTTCCAGTTTGGTCTTTTCATCGTCTCGTCTCGTGATTTGTTTCTTAATGTTGTCCCACTCGCAGTTCGTAAACAGGAGACCCCTAGATTCGGGCCCTGTTCCTCTTTTGTCAAAATACACGTATCGCGGCATAATTTTTGTTAATTATTCTTTTTTTTAACGTCCCTTTTTTACGGGGAAGAGAGCTAAAGTGAAAAAAAACAAACTTTTCTGGCAGTCTAAATCATAACAAAGTTAGTTGCCGGGGAAACGTTTCCCGTTTTCCCCTGGCCGTTTGGTCCATGGGATATGAATCAGTTCCGACAGCCCACAGCCGACATAGAGGTAAGATAATTATACAGGATTCCTTACTGACTGTGCTCGCTAAATTTACAGTATAGGGGCTGAATGAGTTTCTATAATAATTTTATAGCTAAATTATTGCTCGTTTTGGCGTTTTCAGAACCTAGCTGTAGCTAGATTTATAGGCATTATCCGAAACACATAATGAGCGCGCGTGTCTCTGTACTGAAATCCCACGCTTGGTCCAATAGTCAACTCATCAGTTTGCAGTTTCCGTTCTTGTACTTCTTGTATTCCAGTTTTGTGGTGGACGGTGGTGAAGATTGACGGGTTTATAGCAGTAAATATTGTGTTCTAACAATTAGGCACACATTTTATCCCTGTATCGTCTAGTAAATACTTAGTTATTGTGAGACACATTCATCCCGCAGCAGGTGGCTTCTAATTTCTGTTTTAAATAAAAAATCCGGGATGATTAATGTACGAATCACGAAAAGTGTAGGTACGGATTTAAAGTTATCGTCACAAACCTTGTCATCAGCTGCTTTAAAGACCGCTAAAATCACTCCCACCCCCTGCCTTTTCTCTCGTTATCCTCACCACGTGGATTTATCAACGAAAAACGAACGTTAATTACAATTACAGTGCTTGGGTCATAATTCATAAATCTCACTTTATTTGATTAGCCTCCGTGTATTGATCAATTGTCTCATCACCGAGGGTTTACATAAATAACACAGGTAAGAACTTGATATAAACAAAAAAATACATTTTGTTTTTATTTCCAAACTCTATAGAAACATCAAAGAGAACGCGGGCTTAACCCTGACTTTTTGGGATTTCATTACCTTGAAAAGTGCCCACATTTTGATTGAAGACAGTTGAAAATAAGTTTGAAAAAGTCACGAATGAGTGGGACTTATCTGGGTCGTTGAAATTCCACTGACAAAAGCGATGAAATTGGATGAAATTTGGGCATGTGAGTGTGGGGGGGGGGGGGTCATCCGGTCGAATTGGTACACGTGAGCTTTTTGAAACTGTTGTTGCGCTAGTCCGTTTTTCGTTATAAAACACTAGCGTTGGAACTGTTACGCATGTCTGAAAAGCGCGCTTACTTACGAAGGATTCACGAAATCAGCTTTTTTTGGGTAAAACAATGCTTGGTGTTTACATAGCTCGATCAGGGCCTATATAAAAGGGCTGGAGAGAATTTTAGGCGCAGTGGCTCTGTGTATCGAATTCTGCAATGTGAAGTAGTGGTTTCAGCATATTGGACCATTGGTGCACAGCATTGGTTATGGTGTGATCGTGAGTTTTTTGGGAGGGTGGGTTAGAAGGGGGTTATTGTGTGGAGGGGGTGAGCATAGGAAGGGCCCAGGCAAGGGTTGACAGATCCATATTTGAAAAAAACTAGTACGATTATGTACTACAAAACTATAGACTCAGAAGAAAACCTGTAGATTTTCGTTTCTATTGAGAAATTCCCCAATTTATTATGAAACTCAGTTAAAATTGATGAGTTTGTGTGCTCTATTTTATCATCCCTGAGAAGGCCGAAAACTTAATCGGGTCTGAAGCTGAACCCGACTGACATGGGCCTCACTGTCTAGTCAGATGGGTGGGCAGCATTTCGCATTCCCCTGAGCCATCGAGCGTATTCGTCTCAACAATGAACGAGCACGATAATGCCGAGGGGGGGGGGTCACTGGTTTCATCAAGTTTAGCACGCTGATGGACCACCAAAAAAAAGCCCCAAAAATGGCAATTTCTCCGAAATTAAGATTCTAAACATGCTATTGCGCGGATATTGGAGGCAGGAAACTTCCAATAATAATCGCTAGCTTGGTTTCCAACGCCACAAAATAGGCCTAGAAACTGGCAATTTTGCTTTAATTAAGACCCTAAACTTGCAATTTTACTGTAATCAAGACCCGAATATGTCCATTTCACAGGTATTCACTGATATTTAGCTCGGAATGTTGTACTTTTGAGGTTATTCATCAAGCTTTGGGCGATCTCGGTGCCGGCTGGACCGCGGGGAAATAAGCGGCCACTTGGAAAACAGGTACCGAAACTCGCAATTTCCCAGAAACTAAGAACTAAATCTTGTAATTTCGCTTAAAGTAAGACCTGAAACTTCCTGTTTCGTTGAAATTAACCCCCCCAAAACTAGCATTCGCAATGAAATTTATACCCAAAGCATGAATCGAAGGAATTAAGACCCGAAAAGCGCATTTCCGTGGATATATTTGGCCATGGAACTTCCAATTTCCTGGGCATTCTTTAGGCTCTCTGCTCTGTTAGGGCCGGCTAGCACGTTGGATAGATCCGTTGCCACGAAAAAGGTCCCGAAAATTGATATTTTGCTAATTCAGAGGCCCTAAACTTGCCATTTCTCAGTTAAATGATCACACGAAGACCTGAAACCTTCAATTTCGCGGATGTTCAGCTAGGAAACTCGAAATTGTGCTCAAATTAGGATCTGAATACATATAGGAATTCACAAATATTCGTCTCTAAATGTTGCAATTAAAAGGCTATTCGTTAAAGTATGGGCGCTATCGGGGACGGCTAGCCCAAGGCCGCCGACCTGAAACTACCCATTTTGCAGAAATTAGGACCTAGAACTTGTAATTTTGCGAAAATTGGGCCTGGGCACATCCAATTTTACGGATGTTTGCCTACAAAATGTTGAACTTTTGTTGGGGTACGGCGTGTGGGTCTCGTCACCCTAACAAACTAGCCCGGGATCCGAGCGCGCAAAAAACAATTGCAAACTTGCAAGTTCACAAATCTTAATTTGGCACTGAAACTTGCAATTGCTCCGAAATTAAGTGACCCGTAACTTGCAGTTTCGCTTAAATTCAATTTCATACAATTTTAATTACAAATGAATTCAAGTTCAATGTTAAGGGCGAAGTCCGTGGTTTACGCCCAAAGGGCCCTGAAACTTGCAGTTTTGCTGGAATTTGGGCGTGAAACTTGAATATCGTGAATATTCAGCCAGGAAATTTACAAAAGTGTTTTTTATTTTTTTCGACAGATTTATTTTATTTATTTCTTAATATCGGCAGTTTTTCCGTATTTTTGTAAAAAATTTTAAAAAATACAGAATTTTTGTAAAAAAATTAAAAAATACAGAAAAACGGTTGGTGTAAGAAAGGGCGTCTGCTAATGGTATAGCACAATGCTACCTCGAGTAACGTGTCTTCATTGAACAGGGCCGGATCGTTGTTGTGGAGGGGTATTTTCTCCAAAATAGCATTCGCCAGGGGCAGCAATTGAGCTTTTATTAAGAAGACAAATCAAACAAAATTAGTTTAGAATTCAATAACAAAATTTTGGCTAATCTGGCACGTAAGAGAAACTAATTTTGTGGCGATGTCTTAGGCTAGGGTTACTATGCATGCGATTTCTGACGAAAATGTGTGTGTTCTGACGTGCTCTGACGAATTCGCTTAAACAAACAAACGTCTGCTTTTCAATGAAAGTGGTTACTATGTGAGAGAAATCCTCGTCAGAATACGTACGGGGGACAAACTCGTCAGAACAAATTTTCGTCAGGGGGCCTAT
Source organism: Corythucha ciliata (assembly GCA_038030265.1). Taxonomy (NCBI): domain Eukaryota; kingdom Metazoa; phylum Arthropoda; class Insecta; order Hemiptera; family Tingidae; genus Corythucha; species Corythucha ciliata. The sequence goes on from CM075943.1 coordinate 27,544,237, forward strand.
TCTCTAACAACAAGCAATATTTTTTTCGCCAGCCATGTGTTTATTTCATTCATTTGTTTGAAGAAAATTAATGAAATAAACATATGACTTCGAAAAAGCTATTGCTTCGGAGTTAGAGAATAGGCCCCCAGAAATTGCATGCATAGCAACAGAAGCCTTTTACTAAAAAGGCCAACTTCACGGATTTCGCCCGTTTACAATCAAACTTCCCAGGGCGTGTTGGCTATTTCAAACCCCAAAACTTGCAGATTACTGGCTTTCACGGAGCTCAATTTTGAAATTTTCATTTACGTAAAAAGTCAGTCATTCAAAATTATAATTTTTGGAGTTGGCTCGTTGAAAATCAGTATCGTGGGTCCATAAAAAAAAACACTTTCCGTGGATCTGGTTCCTTTAAAATGACAAGTTCTCAAGGTGGGCAATTTCAGAGGTCCAGGTTGGTATTGATGAAAAATTCATTGCGAGAAATGCACTCATTCGCATTCACGCTGACCTCCGGTTCCGGGTGAGCCTGCCGCATTATGACTTATAATTATGTACAATCACATTTCATGCATATCTTGTACAACTACTCCTCAATGTTTACCCATACCAGGGTGTTGTCATAGAAAAGTGAAACACATGTGAAACGAGATGAGACCGTCTAAGGGCTCACCTACGGGTATCATGAGAATTTCGTTAAATTAGTTGACTTTGTCAAGAGATTTATATGTACGTAAGAGGCACTAGACCTCCTCCAGTTGGGCAGATTAAATTCAAAATGGGATCATCTATGACCTATCCTACGTTTATCATGAATATCTCATGAATTTGCCTCTTTTAGGAAATGTGTGCATGGGGGGGGGGACTTCCCACCAATGCAGGAAGTCCCCCCCCCCTTCAAGCCGAGTCCCCCCTCCCCCCGAGTGTACCAGTTTAATTCAGATTCGAATAGGACCATCTATGACCAAACCTACGTTTATCATGAATATAAGTTGCCTCATGCATTTATAGGCATAAATAAACCCCTGGAGCCCCTAATATTGGGTCGATAAAATTCAAAATGAAACGGGACCATCTATATTCCAAGGCCTGTTTTACACGAATAAGTTTAATCTGATTACAAACAGTCAATTTCACGCATGAAACATCTGTTAATTTTGTCAAAATGGCTAATTTGATCAAAAAACTTACTCGTGTAAAAGAAGTGGATAACCTCTCTAGTTTATCATGGCTACTTCGTGAAGATGAGTTGCCTCTTCTAGGAGATGTGTGTGTTGTTGGTGAGAAGTGTACAGTGCCCCCCCCCCTAGAGCCCCTCCTCACACACACACACCCACACACACTGACACGGAACCAAAGTTGTTCAGAAAGCTCTGAAACGCAAAAGGCAAGTGGAATTTTTGAAATCGGAGGCCACAAATTTTTTCAGCTCGAAAAACGATCTCTTCGGTATTCGAGGAAGCAATTAAAAAAATTCTAATATCGCGGATATTTGGTACCTTCAAAATGTTGAATAATAATTATGCTGATTTTTATCAGAACTTTGGGCACTGTCGTGGCCGGCTAGCCCGAGTTCCGTGGCCACTATACATATGAAAAATCAAGCAATTTCATTGATAATTAGGCCCCATACTGGCAATTCCAAAAAATATTAGGTCAAAGTACTGCAATTTTGTGGATATATTTGTCAGGCTTTGAGTGCTGTCGTGGCTGCCATCAGCCTCGACAGCTGGGGGGTCCAAGGCCTTTAAAAAAAGGCCCCGACTTGAAATTTCGCTAAGGGTAAGACCATAAGCTTGCAATTTCGCAGGATTTTAAATTATTTAGACCCGAAACTTACTATTACGCAGAAATTTAGCTCCGAATAATGTAATTTGTGTGGCTATTAATCTCCAGTTTACCTGCGAATCCAGTTATTTCCTCAATTTTATCTGTGAATTAGCGCGATTTCAGCTTGAATTCTAATCAGGCAGTATGAAGGGACAAATTGACGGTTTCCGATTATAGCTGGTTTCGAGCAAAGAATGGTTGAAGAAGGCTGGACAGCTCCTCACCTTTGCCTCCTCCTGGGCTAAGCCCTTGCCAACTGAACTGTAGTCAGCTCCACCATAAGGCCCCTCTCACACTAGGAGAAAAGGCCCTAACACACGTCGCGCGAAAAAGCCACTTTTCAACGTCAATAAGGATCGTAAAATTACGAATTGTTAAGCATTTTCAACTTATTGGTGGGAAAAAAGAAAACAACTGTAGACGAAAAATCTGCAGACCTTAACTGTCGTTTATAGCTGCAGCATTCTTTTAAGTAAAACTTAAAACTACTTTTTTTTCAAGTATCACAGCAACGCACCCTGTATTGACTGTTCTCAGGGCCCTGGAGTTCCGTTTTTCTCCAATAGGTTCAGTTACGTACCCCATGAATATGGTGTACATGTACATGTCCGTCTCGACGCGATAACCACCCAAGAATGGTACAGCGCTGCCGACGTACTGGAAATGGTCAGATGGCTGTCAACATCGGATACGCGTCATCTAGGCAAAGTGGCGAGGGAAATTCGACAGGCTCTTGAAACAAAATTGAGGAATTGTCCCGTGTCTCAAAAGATGCGATTCATTCATAGCGGAACGCCGTGGCTGTGCGCCGGTATCGGCTGTTGATACGATATACATACTTATGAAAATCCTCGTCTCGCTCACTTGGACGACAAATTTTTACGGGGCCGAACTGCCGCTTCGTTTCGGAAACAAATTGTACATCGAGAGAGTTTCAAGTCTTCGAAGTTCCATTGTCAATGAAGCGTTGGATCGTGCCGAATTCGAATCGAAATTTTCTTTAAAGTGGTTGAAAGATGAGTGACATCGTAACCAAACTTCTCTCTTACTTAACTTATTACGTCCCATTTTTTTTTCCCCCCTACTTCTTTAAAATCGGTAGATACAGCTCAGTACGCATTGAAAAATGTAAATATTTTGAATAAAGAATAAGCCCACTCCCGGTTCAAAATGGTTTAATTATGGGCCACCATGAGCGGTCCAGAGACGCTGTATTATGGGCTTCAGCCAAACGCGCGTCCCGGGCGGAAATCTTTGGTCAGCCAACTCACAGAACCTAGCAACATTGTCCAGAAAATGAGAGGTCTATTTAAAAAGGATGTGAATGAATCCAACAGTAAGTAAGAACTCAACGTTTATACCTCGGCCCTTCGGTGTGTGTGGGAGGGGGGGGGGGCTACGAGAACGGCACGAATTCAGCCCGGCGCGGCGGACTGAGTGGGAATTCCTCGAAATCAATCCCTTACCCTTAAAAAATGGAACACTTCTTCTTTAGAGCTAACGCTCTATCACGCAATGACCTCGCACCTCATTACAATTATTTATAGACCTTGTCTAGAGGGGGAGTTAATTGCAGTTCAAACTTTTTTGTATTATTTTGGGAAATCCGAGTAAGAGCGACGTGAGACTTGATATTGTCATTGTCGCGCTTAATTTACCATCATTTTTCTTCAACACAACAATTAAACTCTTTTTTTAAGTAGAAAATTAAGGGTGGCAAGCTACGCCGTTAAAAGATTCGGTGAAGTAGTAAATTGAACCTTTAATTAATTTGTACCTTCAGGTATTCCTGACTAATTGATACCGTCCTTGTTGTAAGTGAATAAAAAAAGGGGAAGCAGTATGTCTTGAGTGTTATTCTACTGTTTGACTTTAAAGAAAAATTTCAAAGAGCATGTCATCTTCAACATCAATTTGTGTGCTGTTCGTGATTTTTGAACTTACAATCGCAGGAAAATTACGTAAGATCCCCCCCCCCCCAAATCGACGTGACAACATTTCCTTCAATTTCTATTTCGACATTAGCGGATGGATTGAAAATATGCTCGCGCCAGGACCCCAATTTGAACGACTGCATCAAGAATGCCATTCAAGACGCCCTTCCTAAATTCGTCGGAGGAGTATCGTCGCTCGGTATCGAATCGATCGATCCATTTCGACTAGACGAGCTGGTTGTTGATCGGAAAAAACGCGATGGATCCCCGGTGAACATTGACATGGTGTGGCGAAACATCGTCATCGAGGGAATAAAAGGCGCAGTTATTGGCGACGTAGAGTAAATATTTAAATACTACTATTTTATCGCCAATTCAGCGGGGAAGTTTAACCAAAGCTTCGCTCAATAGAATTAAGTAAAGTGGTCCAAAACTGTTCATATCTGTACGGTTTTTAGCGTTGATTGGGACAATTACGTACTATCTTTCGATGCTGCCATGAAAAATGCGGCCACCATAAAGGGCGAATATGACGTTGACGGCGTCATATTGATTTTATCTATTCACGGGTCTGGAACATTTGAGTGTAAACTGGGTAAAAACTATTTTTGGCGAGGAAAAAAGGGGACAATTTGGTATTAACTTGACATTACTGGCTGTAGAAAATCTTAAAGCTCACGTCAAAGTTCACGGAAAACCAGAGAAGTTCGACGGCGTGGAATATATGCTGGTCGATCGACTAGCTTTTACGTTCGACGTTGGTCACTTGACCATTTTGTACAAAAATCTTTTCAACGGTGACCCTGCCCTCGGTAAGTATTACGCAAAGGCAAAATTGTCCTCAAATTTACCCCCACGTTGGTTGCAGGCACCTCAATGAACATATTTTTGAACGAAAACTGGCGAGAGATTTTGGACGAAATAAAACCATCAGTGGAAGCGTCACTGTCGGCTCATTTTCAAGTCGTGGCAGAAAAAGTCTTCCACGCTATCCCCTTCGAGGAAATAGCTCCCAAGTGATTTTTCCTTCGATCCTACAGATACAGCGAACAATCGGCGATAAGTTAGTCCTAAACTTCTAGAATTAAGCTGACAAAGTCTTGGTGAAGGGGAGGGGGCAAGTACTAACTCAGTGGGTTCGAGCCCCAAATGTCTTGTAATTAACTCCAATTAATAAAATTTTAATAAAAATGTTTTCAACCGTGCTTCGTGCGAATATTCTTTTTGTTTAATTAACTAATGTAAAGGGGTAGTTTTACTAGGGCGTGGCCAAGTTCGGGTTTCGGGGAGGATGGGGGAACGAAGAAGGGAATCCAATCGTGCAACAGTTGAAAACATGCAATGGTGTAGAGTAATACCTTCACAATATTTTCGGATTGTCGTTTAGAAATATGTACTGAAGTATGAAATTTGGCGTAATGAATGGAACCGAGTGTCCACATTTAACGGTAAAGCAACCAAATATCAATTTTGTTATTGCTTTTAGTTGAAATTTCCGGATGAGGTGCACCTTTAGAATAATAAGCAAGTGATTATATGTTCCAACGATACAATCACCTTAGAAGTACAGGAACAATTGCATATCGGTGTTTTACGTCCAAAGATTGCCTATAAAATAGTCAACTCTGATTCTTCGAGGGACCATGTGTAAAAGCACCTGACCACAAAGTCCTGTCGCTGACTCGCTGCTGTTCAGTTCATTCACAGCGTGCCACGACGCCAGATGCTCTAATATGGTTGGGGGGGAGGGAGTCGTAAAATATTACATTTTCAACTGTAAAACAGTACCATTGTCCATTCATTTTCCATGCGTCAAGAATCTCACTTTACTTAGCTATTTATTTACTTTTATCACAGGATTGCGATAGTCAAACTTCAACGGAATATGACCTGCCCATAATTGGAAACGAAGAATGGCTTGAAGAAGCGTCGCTCTGGGATTTCCGTCTGTGGCACGTAGTGCTCATATTCTTCTCAGGCTTTGTTTCAATAAGTGAGTGAAAAAAATTACAAAATGGGGGGCTTGTTTCAACGTCCTTTTATGTCTCCAGTCGTGTGCTGTTGCTGTTGTTTCAAATTCCGGATCCCTCGGACCAAACAAGAAATAGAGGCCGACTACGTGCGGAAGAAAATCACGAAAAAATTCCAGAAACAGCTAAGATTAATCAACAACTCCGATATGGACGAGATGGACTTGAGAAAAGGTGTGTGCAACCCCCTTTGAGAGGCATCGAGTCGTCCCTTGAAACGTTTGGTTCTTGTTTAGCTCTCGAGAGAGTAAGAGCGGAATTTAAAAACGACGCGGAAAGCATCGCTCAATCCGACAACTACGACGAGGGCGATGGTGAGACTGGAAACAACGTTTCCCAACGGAGAAAAACAAGTGATTTAGGTGATTATTGAGATGGCGGGACTTTGATATTTAAAACTAGTGTCGTTTGTTTTTCTCAATCCTAAGGTGTTGACATAGAAGATCTTATCGAAAGGCGAGGGGAAGGATTCAGCAGAAAATTGTCGCGCGCTGTCGGGAGTTTCAAGATATTTTCTTCGAGGCGGCGCCACTCCAATACTGGATGCCCAATGGAACCATAAAATTCGTATTTTACTGCTGAAGTGAGTGAGTTCCCACACTGACGTATCTAATGGGAGGGGGAGGCTGGGGCAGGGATGTGCTCAGAATAAGGAATCCTCACAACGCAGTGTAGGAGCTGGCTTCCTAGATATCCCAATTTGACCCCCTGTCCCATTTAGTAATGATCCTGTCCATTACTTTATTAATGCCTTGGGTTGAGGGGATTCTTTAGGAAATTATCATACCCCTTAAGACGAGAAATGTTTCCCACTGGTACCTATTAAACTCGCCTTTTAACTATAAACGCCGCCCTGCCGATAGTGCCAAGTCTGTCGGCGACAATCCATAATGTCCACCACACCCTGGAAGTACCGAATGCTTTCAGAGTTTCCTGACACAGAAAATCTTTGTTTTTGTTATAGCCTGGTAGTAATAATAACATAACAATCGCCTTCTTCAATTGACACCTACGCTTGCCTGGAAAGCATTCGCAAACGACATTCTAGCAAATGTCCATGAACACCGCAACTTTCAACGCTCAATAAAACTGCCCTGTGCTAAGTTTACGGTACCTAAAAAAATCAATTGCTTTTGATGCAACTAAAAATTAAAAGTCGTGTATCTGGCTCAGATTGGTCCAGATCCTTGGAGATTAGTAATGTTTTTGTTTTTTTTTCTACTTTAGCATTGGTCAGTGTTACTCGTTCCTTTTTATCTCCAAGGGTAAACCAAACATAAAGAAACAGATGGCTCATGCTCCTGATTCTTTTGACAGCCCGAATGGTTTTTTTTTTCTAGAGCTTCTTTTTTTAAATAAATTGTCCTTGATAAAATAAATGGCAATTAACAAATCTTGAAGAATAAAGTTCAGCTTTATGTGGACGCCCCATGTTAGTCGGCAATGGCAAGCCCCCCCCCCTTCCACATGCCTAAGAAAAGTTTAATAGTGCTTTTGTCGTAAAAATTAAAATGATGAATTTCACTGTTTGAAGTCTACTAGTCGTGAAAAAAGGATGGAATCTTAACTGTTCATATTAGTAATAAAAATAAAAGAGCTCGAAAAATCTTCGGGTAGAGGACATTGTCACCCGTTGGAATTGAATAGTGGAATGCATTCCCATTATGAGTCGAATGCAACACGCGAATTAGTATTACAACTACAATAAATAAATATTCGAGAATGACGCGACAGGTCACGAAGGGTGGTGGGTTCTCTTTTTTCATCTCGTACCCTCAACTCAGCAACTGTTCAACTAGTCGGGGAGTCGGCGTTAGTTCATTGCGGATCACAATGGAGGATGTATCGTGAGTATTTTTTTGCTTGAATTTGGGGGGCTATTTTTTCTGCATGTTGTATCTTTCTATTCAACATTGATTTTTAGAAGACGAAAACGCTAATAATTCAACCAAAAGGAAATAATTTTCCCGGCTCTTGAAGGCTTTAGGGTCTACGATCTTGTTTCGATGAAAATGATGTTGATGTCACATGCCTCTGGTTAAATGTCAATAAAACAAGCATTTAGGCAACTTTTAAAAGCCTGCTACTACGACGCTTTAATGTTCCTGGAGCGTCAAACTTGGGTTCCGTTAATATTCAACCCCCTCCCGCCCAACCAATGACTTAAATGCAAGGGACAAGCCATCAGCCGTATAGAGTTCCCAACACCACAATAGTTTTGTTGATAATTGAAAACCTTAAAAGATTTCAAACCGATTAATTAATAGATACGCAGGATTTATCTCTAAACGAACCATCCCATCATATATCACGCAAATTCAAATGGCCCCGCTCCAGAAGATTTAATTTATTTATGAAGATTCTCGTCAGAACTGCGATTCATTTGGAACAATTTTTCGGTTCATTGACAATATTTTGTCCCTTTCATTTATCTTTACCGGCAAAACGCGACAAGTGACAATTGACGAAAAGCGTCTGAAGCTCTACCTCACAAGATGGCTATTCGTCAAAAACAGTTGGAACGAGTTTCGATGAAACAAAAACTTTCTTACCTACCTGCGTCACCCCCAGTGGTATTGCATTGATATTTAAATGAAGTGCTGAATGCATTCATGTGCGGTTTTATGCAGACTGCATAATTTTTCTGCACATTGTAAATTATCTGATAGACGCCTGAAATTCGAATGTTGAAGTTTATCGCAGAGTAAAGTAACTCGAACTTGTCTGGCAGAGGAAGAAAGGAGTTAGTTGGACAATATCAAAGAGAAAAAAAAACGTAAAAATGCAAAACGGTGATTATGTTACCGGCATCGCCTTGTGCCTGTCGTGAGTCACGTAAATTTTGAGCACGAAATATCGAGATCCGATTTCGTTTAAAAGGCTCTAACTAACAAAATGGCAGTAAATTTTGCTGTTCAATTAAAATTATGTTTGCATATTTTAACAGTTACCGGCCCCGTAGTCGTACAAATATGATGGTGGTTGGGTAGGGGGTATATTATTCATAGCTCACTCAGGAAACAAGACCATGAAACCAGATGAGGGCGAGTGCGATCAGTTCAAAAGTTCAAGCCGTTTTTTTGTTTTTTGTTTGTTTTTTTTTTTTTGTACGTCTAATTTTAAAAACATCTTGGTTGCGGGCGTGCGGCCCCTGGACCTGAGAAACATGTGTCCCATTCGGTTCGCCTATTTCTGGTGCCCTTTTGAAGTTAATTTTAAAAAAAGGGAGAAAGATCTTAAAAGACAGGAGGAAAAAATTCAGTTGAAAGTAAGGTCCAAGGTAAATATTTACCATCGAATGCATTCAAGCCGGCTAACTTAATTGTCCTTAATACATATATAGGCCTCACAAGGACCGACCTTTTTATGTACTACAAAACAACTAAAAGAGCCCTTATACATCAGTGTGAAGAATAAGCTGAATAAATTAACAAAAGTTACTTACACACCAAAATTTAGTAGCACAACATTGTTAATAACAAAACATGTGGATAGCAAAAATGTTACTGAAAAGTTATTTTTCACAATGGTTGCGTCTGTTGAAATGTTAATAACACGCCAATGTTGATATCAAAACATGCGGAAAAACAACAAATGTTAGCAACAAGTTATTTCTTGATCCTTCCCGAACCGAAATGTTGTCAGCAAATTGCTAAAAAAAATGTTCTCCTAACATGTTATTAACAAGTTATGTCAACTTGTCAAAAACAAAAATACAAAATGTATATCAACATGTTACTACGAACGATTTTTCTCCCGTAACGGTGTTATAAAAATGTTTCTATCATTGTTATTTTTGATGAGTAAGCCCCTTAAAACACGTTCCGCCGGGGAATATTTGACTCTTGAACAGATTTTTACCTACCCCCCCCTCCCACCACCCAAATAAATGTTCGCTTCCCTTCCGAGAGCTCGCAAGACCTAAGAAACTCAATTTATTCGCAGAATCAGATTTTTTGATTAAGAAACTGCCGAATTGAGCCTCACTTTCAAAGCCAAGAATAGTTTTTGGCCGCAACTAGTCCCTGCGTGAACTGAATTTGCAGCAATAATAAAATCGAATATGTACAGTGGCGGAACTACACCCATCGAGGTCCGTGGTGGAAATCTCTATGAAGAACAAACTATAGGAATATAATGACTTTTTATTTTGGAAGCAGAAGTGATTTGTTTTCTTTCTTATTTTCAATTTTTTCGACCGATCCTGCCGGCGTTTATGTTTTCATCGACGTTTCGTCGAGGGATCCTCGACTTCCTCAGGCGTCTTCTTTTTCTTTTTGCAGGATCGGTCGAAATAATAGAAAAAAAATACAGGGTGTTCCAGGAGGAAACGACAATACTTCCACATGTTGTACTACTAAGTAGGGCGAACCAAAATGACTATATGGACATAGGGTCGGAAACGCTTTGTTTCAGAGTTACAGGGAATTTAGTGTTTTTTAAGCCAAATCAACTCTTTTCCACAAAAAGCGGTCTTAACGGACTAACCGTTCAACATAGAACAAAATAAACTTCATTTCTGAAAAGAGCACAAAATTTAACATTGGAAGAATCAGGAATAACATATTAAAAACTTTTTACGTACGTTTTGTTATTTCTGGAAAAATCGAAAAAGTGTTACGTTGAATTTTCGTGTTTCTTTCAGAGGCGAATTTCACTCAATCTTCAGTTGGTCGGGCATTGACCAATTATTGTAAAAACATGCCCATTATGTGACCTTTCAATTTACGTAAGAAAATTGAAAATCGGTTGAATTTTTACTGAGATATGACACGAAAGGTTCGGAAAAACAGTGTAAAATCGTCAAAATAAGCCATATTGCAACTGTCAGGTAAAATCCCCAAAAATTGTTTTCGACGTCAAAATAACCCCAAAATTCAAAGAAACAGTTTATTTAAGAAAAATCAATGCACCAGGTCCATCATCATCATCATCTCCCACCACTTTCACTATCAAATAATCAATTATTAAACAAATTAACTGGTCTGATTCCTTCTAGTTTTCGTCTGGTGCTATTTTTCAGACGTTTTTGTATGATAATTGTAGTGATTCACGCTTATGATATGATTTGTACCAGAAAAATAAATTTTGAACTAAAATAATCACGGAAGGATACCTGAAAAACTAATTAAACGAGTATTTACTAGTGAAAGTGGTGGGAGATGATGATGATGATGGACATGGTGCATTGATTTTTCTTAAATAAACTGTTTCTTTGAATTTTGGGGTTATTTTGACGTCGAAAACAATTTTTGGGGATTTTACCTGACAGTTGCAATATGGCTTATTTTGACGATTTTACACTGTTTCTCCGAACCTTTCGTGTCATATCTCAGTAAAAATTCGACCGATTTTCAATTTTCTGACGTCAATTGAAAGCTCACATAATGAGCATGTTTTTACAATAATTGGTCGATGCCCGACCAACTGATGATTTAGCGAAATTCGCCTCTGAAAGAAACACGAAAATTCAACGTAACACTTTTTCGATTTTTCCAAAAATAACTAAACGTACATAAAGACGATTTTAATGTGTTATTCCTGATTTTTCCAAAGTTAAATTTTGTGCTCTTTTCAGAAATGAAGTTTATTTTGTTCTATGTTGAACGGTTAGTCCGTTAAGACCGCTTTTTGTGGAAAAGAGGTGATTTGGCTTAAAAAACACTAAATTCCCTGTAACTCTGAAACAAAGCGTTTCCGACCCTATGTCCATAGAGTCATTTTGGTTCGCCCTACTTAGTAGTACAACATGTGGAAGTATTGTCGTTTCCTCCTGGAACACCCTGTATAGGAATATATTTTTTATGTTGCGTTTAATTGTGTGGCTTTCTCTAAATTTTATCCTCAAAGTTGCCTCCCCCGGAAACCGCGAATTGGCATTTTTTCAATTTTAGCCGAAAATCAGTTTTTTTTTCTCAATTTTCGCCTAACATGAGCGCTTTTCGTAGATTTTAGTCCCGAATTAGCGATTATTTTCGCTTTACACTATGAATGAGCTATTTTATCCATTTTATAGCAGCGAATCAGCGCTTAATCTCAATTTCAGGTGGTTTGCGGGGAATTAGCGTTTTTCTCAATTTTAGCCGCGAATTAGCTATTTTTTCTCGCTTTTAGCCACGAATGAGCGCTTTTTCTCAATTGTAGCCGCGGACTTGCACCAAAGTACCTACTGAGATTAGCGCTTTTTTTTCTTGGCCAGATAAGTTGCATTGAGAAACCATGACCTGGCGATTTTGAATGAGTGCTTTTTCTAAAATTTTCCCGTGAAGGAGCACATTACTATCTCAATTTTAACCATCGAGTTGATCCAAATGAAGCCCATTAGGGATTTTTCTCAGTTTTAGCTTCCATTAACCGTGAATAATCGCCTCCCCCCCCCTTCCACCAGATCTGCCCCTGTTTTATGAACGGGACATCCGCGGCAACTCTGCTCCCAGATGGAAGGCAGTGGTCAGTTTGGCTACGTCCCTGATGCCTCCCTGCGCTACCAAAATGATCCAAAACAAAAATTATTCGCCGCGTTTTGCTGGAAATTACCAAGAGGGGGCTGTGGACGCTATTTTTTCATTGTTTTCGTCTTCCTATGGTGGATTTCACCACCTCGGCTTAAGGTTCGGCTTAAAATTAAGCCGGACTTAAGGAAAAAAATCCATTGAATTGTATGTGAACATGGTTTGATTTACAATTAGTTTAAAGCCGAGATGGTGAAATCCACCATTAGGTAGTGATATCATGTCGAGGCACTATAATTATGACTTCGCGCGTTTTTGCCCTGACAGGCGGGGCTCCTGGATCAAAATGGTCAGCAGATGTTACCTGATGGCTCTGATTATTGGGTTACTACTCGCGAAGGAGAACTCAGCAGCTACAAGAGGCGTAACGTAGGTATTTTAATGACGCCTAGTTAGACTTTCATCTTACAGGAACAAATATTGAAATAGCTGATGGTTCCAAAAGAGCCATTGCTCCAGAAAAATGGCAGAAAATCATCGATCGCTGCTAGGAGTACCTTTTTTCCCCTCAAGTTACGCACTTGTAATATGGACAATTTTAAAACTTTTTTTGCAGCCATGAAGACATAAAAGACGCCATGGTAAACTTCCTGAGGCTATTTCGAGACAACGCTGAAAAACTAGAAAGGCACGAACTCAGAGAGCGACAACTGGGCGAGTCGTTGAAGTGGGCCATCAGCGCCCTGGACAAGCGCGAACGTGGTCAAGATGATGTCCTTAAACAAATATACGAGGCTGTGCAAAATTTAAACGACCGCATAGGAGTTTTGGAGACAAAGGTGAGTTCAATGTGCGAAGGATCAACTATGTATGAATTGTCCTGAAAACCGAAGGCGCCAAACACAAATTAAGCCTTATTAATCGATAAGTGGCACTAATTATAGTCACCCTCTTTGAGATACAACAATTATATTGTTGCCTATCACACTGTATTTCTTTTTTCTCAGGTTGCAACGCCCGATGAAGAAGAAGGCCAGCAGTCTAAAGCCTCAATAGTCAATCTAGACAAACGCATCGAAAATTTTGAAGAATCCGCGAAAGCGAAATACTCCGATTTAGACTCCAAACTGTCCTATTTGACGTCGGCTGTGGAGAAACTCGAAAAAGGATTCGTGAATGAAGCGTTCAACACTGGAAGCACCATAATGTCGTTACAATCCGACACTAAAAAGATGATTTCCGAATCCGCTGCCGTGCAATCCGAAATACTAAACGAAATAAGACACTTGAGCGAACAGAAAAGAATCATCGAGAATTCACTGAACTCTTTAGTGAACGAAATCAGCTCCAAGGTTAACGAGAAAACGACGGCATTAGAATACCGTCTGAATGAACTGAGCCCTACTCGGCTGTCGCAACCAGAAACTATGGAAACTTTGCTTAAATCTCAAAGCGATATGATGGATTCTGTGAAATTTACGCTCGGAGAAATTCACAAGGATACGCGTGTGTTGGAAAAATTGGAGCACACTATAAATGATACGGCTGAAAATATTAACGACACCAAACGAAGGATCGACTTTGGAATTCACCAAATTCTGCACGAAGTCAACAGCTACGTGAAATCTGAAGGCTCAGAGCTCAATGACACTGTGTCTTCGAAATTTTCCGGTATGGCCGAGACGTTACTAAAAAATCAAAACGGTATCGTAGGAAATCTGAGCACCAAAGTGGAAACCGAATTGAGTCAAGTCTGGAGACAAATAGGAATCATGCACACTCAAATTACAACTTCGGCGGATGTTCTAGACAAACTTCACAATCAAACTGAAACGTACGTCGTCGACAGTGAGAACAAAATGGACGCCATGAGCACAAAATTGGATAGTATTGAAAGCGTTCTTCATTTAATCAACAACAATTACAATTATATCGGCGGTCGCATTTCACTTTTCAATCAAGAGCTCAACGAGACGAGAACAGCTGTGGCTAACGTCGCTAAATTCATCAGAAATATCTACATCACCGACAAACCCAGTGCCAACTCAACGGGACCTGTAGAAATACCCGATCCAGTATTTCAAGAGTTCGACAAGAATGCTGTATAGACAGTTTTAAACCCGGCGTCGGCCGACGGGAAGGAGTCCTAACTGCAAGAGCAATAGACTTAAGTTACAAAATAGATTTATAATTGAGCTTTTTGTATCGCAATTTCCATTGATTAATCATATTTTTGTTCTATCGCGAAATACAATAATTCGATATTAAATGTAGGTATGTTTGTGCTTAAAATTCTCAATTTTAGAATAGTGAAGTTAATATAAGACGGTAACTTTAGTTAACATCACTAGGATAAGATAACTTATTTCGTTTTAACCAGATTTAGAATTTTTATCACGAGTAAAGACATTTTTGTATCAATAAACTTAAAATAAAATTATGGTTGTAATTCGCCACTTCCCGTTTAGCCAGGTCCCGGCATTGTAGGCCGAGGCAGCTGGATGCAAGGGCGAACCTGAGACCTGTCTGGGAGGTAATCGAAACCCCTCCACCACCCACAGTACGCCACCACCCATTCACTGCGTTTAGAGCGATTTTACCAGCTCCAGGGGGGGGGGGGTAATTATGATGTTACTCCCCCATAAGGCGAGTATACATGTACGAGTCGGACACAACAATTCCTACATGGGAACTTGCTCCAAGAATGGATCCGTACGCCTGAATGGGGCTGCGTAGTCAACTCACACTTTATGATGTTATCCTAAAAAGAAGCTTAATTTCAGCAACTGGACAAACGCGATTTTCTTTTCAAGAAATGGATATTTTTTTGTCCAGATGTCGTATTTTTTTAAAATTACGGCAAGTGGAGTCACATCGTGAAACCCCAAAATTTCATCGACTTGTATGTATACCTGACTGCTGGACTACAATAAAGAGTCAAATCGGCAAAATCTGAATCTGAAATTGATTTATAAAAACGCCACATCTCCTAAAATGTGGGGTCTGAAAATTGAATTTTTAATCAGTCAAATAAAAGATTTGGATATTTTAACGCATTACAACCCCACAATAAAATTGCTTTATGAATGGGTCAACGGGTTTTTTTATTACGCAAAGTTAGCAGTTTTCGGTCTACAGAATACCATATTATGTTTCTGCTGAAAATCAATTTTTTGTTGATAAATTGTCAACTTTTTGGCAGATGGCTAGTCTGAGGGTAAAATTGAAAGTAATAAGCCAAGTTGTGCGAATCGACGGGGACAATACCTTTTTTCAGAAGATATTTTGTTTCTTGGTGGGGGTTACGATACAAAGCCTTTACAACCAAATTAGTGCTACAAAAACTCTGCTTTCTCCAACAATAATTACATCCATGCTTGAAGAATTGGAGCCAAGGAGGACGGTGACGGATGAAAGGGTGCAAAAATAAAAAGGGCGGGAACTCATCCAAGTGGACGTTTGATTCATTGATAAGCCCGTCAAGACGCGCTACTAGCGGATTCGTAGACGGTAATCGGTCGAGCCGTAGAGGGGTAGGTAGGTGTCAAGAGTGATTAGTTATAGTTTTTTTCCCCCTTTGAAGCGTGTGCTCGTACGTCTCCTCCCGGGTCTCTCTCATGTTTCTCCGCGAATTTCCGCTTAGGTAACGGATATGCCGCAGAAAAGCTTTAGCCGGACGCGGAGGACCAAGTTATAGTATTTTATGGAAGGCACTGGAGATACGAGGTGGTTCTCGGAAAGAAGAAGAAGAAGGCGCCCCGAATTGGAACCGCAGTCATGGCTTCTTCGAACAGGGGAATTCAAATTGGTTCGGCGTGGTTTCAAAGGAAAATGAATCTACGGCCGCAGCACAGAGGTGTCCACCTTGTCACCGAAGAGATTCTCAAGCAAATGCCTGAAATCTGTCAATTCTCCGTCGGTCTTTTTCACGTTCAGCGTAAGTACCCCTTCACCTCAACGCCCTGTTCACCCGCCTGTTTAATGGCAAACCCTTCGTCTTTATCAGCCTTTCAACCCTTCGAATATTATCGTTTGGACATTATTTCAGTGTTCTTGTTTTACTTTTTAGCTTTCTCATCGCAAACCCCCAATTTGCAAACTGCCCGCAGTTTTATGCGTTTGTCCCAGAAAGATGTTTGCTCCTGATATCAATCTCCTGATAAGTAATGGATTTTGGGATGCGTCCAATTTTTAAAAAGTGGCCTGGAGAAGGACATTGATTCACTAATAACCGCTTGTTTACTGTGCCAGTTCTACCTCTTCTTTGGTCAATAATACCCTCATAAATCTTAAAAGTATGCTGACTTAACTAAATATCTATCGCGTTAATTGTGATTTTCAATCATTTCCCCCATGGGTTGTTCCTACTATTTCACGCTTTGGAAGAATTACAACGGAAATCATCACCTCCAAATGCCTGAGTAATTGCGTGGAAAGTTAAAAATGGAAAACTTATCCCGGATAAATGTTATTCGAACCGGAGAAGATGAAAACTCTTCAACTTAATTGCCGCACCCACGAGAAAGTAAAGATCCTCAATAAGACATTATGAGTCTAATTGTTTCTCTCCACACCTGACCTCACCAAGGACTCTGCATTCATTATAAATTTACGTTAACGCGGGGGTCATCCCTAGACATGTGAGGACTCTCGGAAAATAACCCACTAATAGGTCCGTTCCATTGTTTTGCACTAGCTACACTAGTGTAGAAAACCATGTGATTTCATTGACTTATTCTGAAAAATTGAATGAAACCAGATGATTTTCTTCAAAAGTGGAGCACTCGCGAAACAATGGAACGGACCTAATGTGAGCCATTCTATCGTGCCCGCCAAATTTCTTGGGCATTTCAGTGCCCACATTTATCTATTCATTGGGAAATTCCAGAAGCTGTATATTTTATTGTAAAAGTGCAGTGCCACTAGTTGCATTGCCCCCTCCCCCATGATGTAGAATGCGTTCATTCGAATTTATTGTCAAAAAACTAAAAAAAAAAAACTCCCCAAATCTTATGGTTGTTGCCATTTTCGCGGTGAAGCCGTAGCCGATTTTAGTCGATAACTAGATTTTCGAATTCAGCAGTCCAAAAAACATACAGAACCGCCAAAAAAACTAAGCCGGCAAGTTTTTCCTGGTTTCACAACGTTCTGTCACCAAATGACTGGACTAGTAGTCCAATCCTGGTATTTGAGTGACCCCTCGGGCGACTAGTCGCGCTTTTCTCCTTTCGAGTTCACCAGACGGCTTGTATTTGCATTTCAGCACACTCTTGGAGTTAATGACGTTCGGATTACCACATTTTTGAACGATGTCCCAAGAGTTGTTTTTTAGGTGTGCTTTAATTACCTCCTTAATAGCACTATCCCATTCTTCTGTGTCTGAATCTTGTCGTAGACGTTCACATAACCATGTGCCATGTTTCTATTTCTGATGTCTTTTGAGTTTTCACATGACTTCATATTTGAGTCTTTTTACCAGTTTGGACATAGTATAAGCCGTTGGTTCGAGTCGCTTGGAAAACAGAACGGTCATTCTTGTCGTAAATTTTGACCGAATGCTTGGTGATTGTGACTTTCAACCCTTTGTCCGTTATTTTTCCCACTGATAAGAGGGTGGAAGTCAGTTGTGGACAAATGATGTGTCGGTTAGGTTGACAGTGTGATTGTCCTCAAATTTAACGGTCACCTGTCCTTCTCCAACGATCGAGGCTGTTTGCTCTCGAGCTGCTAAATTTAACGAACCCTCATGTGATTTTAGGCCAGTCAATAAGAACATTAAAAATAGCTAAAATCGCAATTAAACGGCTAGTTCTGATTTTTTAGTGTTGTTAGGACCAGCACCAGTAGTGTAAATCCAAGTTTTCAGTTTCGAAAGACTTGTGCTACTTTCATGGCACTCGAAAAACCGCGAAATTTTTGCACTTTTTTCGGGGTTTTCACTTTATCTTCTAAAATATGCATTTTAAGATAAAACATACGAAATACGTTAAAAACCACGTAAAATTGGCTACAATTTGAGACCTAACGTAGCTTTGTAGGTCATATAGTAACTAAGATACAGCTCCTCGAATTTGGATTTATTTGTAAAAAAAATTGAAATGTCAAGTTTTGGTCAACTTTCGACCCAAGTTTTGGCCAAAATACTCATCCTACGGGGAAATCCGAGTCGAGAGAAGTTGTAGCAAAATAATGTTCCACTTAAGCACACAACGACGTCTGTAGACCAAATAATTTCATCAAAATCCTCGAAAAAACAAAAAGAGTGGATACTACATTTTTCTAAAAATGAATCGGTTGAGTTCCCACCTAAGTTTGGGTGTGTCCCAGTGCACACGAGCGGTAAGTGTAGCATGGTCGTCGCTACGCTTATCACCTGGACCATTCTCCTCCATACACTCTATGAATGGACTGCTCTACTGGTTTCTATTGTTTTTCCATGATAGCGGTGACATATGTATCGCGGTGACCGGGCAAAACTTATCGCTAGTGCGCACAGAGCACAAGGCTGAATGAAAATACCACGTGAAATTGAAAGAATTGTGTAATTTCAAATAAAACTTGACCATTGTGAATGGAGAAGAAAAATAAATGAAGAGGCTAAAAATGTAAACCTAATATACGTGTTTCCGTACAGTTCTTGAATGTCCCACGTATGTACCAGATGAGGTCTAAGTGATTTCAAATCCACCCCGCCAGCAGAATCTTCAGTTCCCGTCTCGGCATCACGGTTCAGACCAGGGGCCTTATTACGAACGGTCGGGAAGAAAATGCCACAAGAGGGAACCAGGGACGCCGTATAAGAAATAACACGATCCCATCGTGGTAACCGCACTTGCGACATTTTTTTCCGAAACCTCTGAATAGGGCCCCTGTTCTGGAGAGCCGGGTACTTACTTGACTCGGTTTTCCAAGCCGGGTTGATAGCCAGGGACGTGAATCGTAGTAGGGTAGCACCTTCGCTTCCGGTGAGGGGTGGTCCATCGCCTCCATAATCTTGGACCTCTGATGGACTTGGAGTAGCTCTGGACCACACCCAAAGGTACAATTTTTGTGATTGTCTGGGAAGTCCAATCCAACCCAATCAAATTGTACCATGGTTTCGCCTTATACGCTCTTGGTCATCCTCTCCTAACAATTTTGTACACCAACCTCACGTCAATCTGCCATTCCATTCCATATTCGATTCTTCTCTTGTATACTGTGACGCCTTGTGGTGATGGGAGGCATCCTTGTGATCAATGAAAATAGAAACTGGATGAATAAAACAGCAATTTAAGCTAGGTGATGGACGAAAGTTTCTTGATTTTTGCCACACATGAAGTTGAAATTTTCCATAAGT
Source organism: Corythucha ciliata (assembly GCA_038030265.1). NCBI lineage: Eukaryota > Metazoa > Arthropoda > Insecta > Hemiptera > Tingidae > Corythucha > Corythucha ciliata. The sequence goes on from CM075943.1 coordinate 27,563,804, forward strand.
TGTTCCTTTTCCCAGCCCACGGACGCTGATAGTGACTATGAATCCTGCATCGGGAGAACCTTAAGCCACCGATCCAGTAGAGGGGGATGGAAGGGTACATCTGCCGATCTCGTTGCGGGCAGGCCCTAAAGCCGCCTTCACATGCAAGCTTTAAAAAGGTGAGCTGTGGGTTTCAACCAATCTTTGGTCTTAGGTGCACACCCGAGGTTGCACGGACTCTTTTTTTGAGCTCATTTTTCAATTTCTAGTGAGGCCAACTCACCCTAGTTTAGTCCACGACAACTGGCCTTTTTTTTTTGCAATTGGCATTTCTACCTCAAGTGGGATAGATTAGTGTGACTAAATTTCATGCTTCATGTAACTTAATGGCCGTGAAACCATGGTGGGAGCTCAACAGATTCATTTTTAGATAAATTTAGTTTCCACACTTTCGGTTTTTTTTTTTTTTTTTTATGGATTTTGATGAAACTATTAGGTCTTCAGACATCGTTGTGTGCTTAAATGGAACACAATTAAATTTGCTACAACTTCTCTGGACTCGGCTTCTCTAGTGGGATGAGTGTTGTAACCAAAATTCGCGTCGAAAGTTGACCAAAACTTGACTTTTCAATTTTTTGGACAAATAAATCTAAATTGGAGGAGCCGTATCTTGGTTACTATATGACCTACAGAGCTACCTTAAGTCTCAAATTGTAGCACATTTTATGTGGTTTTTAACGTATTTCGTATCTTTTATCTTAAAATGCATATTTTAGGAGATAAAGTGAAAACCCCGAAAAAGTGCAAAAATTTCGCCGTTTTTCGAGTGACACGAAAGTAGCACAAGTCTTTCGAAGCTGAAAACTTGTATTTACACTACTGTTGCTCAAAATCAGAACTAGCCGTTTAATTGCGATTTTATTGTTATTGTTGACTGGCCTATTTATTGATGTGTGAAAAAAGAAATTAGTCAGAGCACGTGTGAGAGGTGCTTCCTGAGTCCAAGCACCATGATGTGGTTTGAGACTTGAACGAAGAAATGGAGAGTGTCTCTTCAATTTTGAATTCAATTCTGAAAGTAGTTCAATTGAATTCAATTTTGAAAGTAGAATTTGTGGAGTTTTTGTTTTTTCTACACTACTCAATGGTGTGATTGTTGCGAAAACAAATTTTGCACTTTAATTTCGACGGTGAATTTTGAAATTTTGGTTTACGAAATTTCTTTCGGAGAGGATTTGAATTATAAAACGCATTTTCATTGGAGGGGTCGTCTTTTTCACGAGCTTCTGTCTCTTCTAAAATTTTGATTTTGAGCTCTTCGGGTTTTGATAGAGTCTCGAGGGTTTCTATTGCAACGCGGAAGTTTTCGAAACTGGGATGAAGACTGTAGAGCTTCATTATGCTCAAGAGATCAGGATTTATGTCTTTTTTTTTTTTTTGTCGGGGGCGCCGGGCTTTGAACCCGGCAGGCGCCTAAGCCTCCCTTGGGCTCCTACGCCATACCCAGATCTAACTGTGCACTTCACACCCGTACTACGCGGGCGTTTCGGTCGGTGCGCGGTTTGTTGGACGCACATCTCCGGGAACGCCCACACGAAGCCGGGTGTGCCGTGTCACAGCTCGCCGCAGCCTTATAGTGTAATGGGCAATGGCTGGATTCGAACCCAGGCCCGCTGGGTTGCGAAGCGAGCATTGTATCCATTACACCATCGAGGCGCGCTAGGATTTATGTCTATCCCCATGTCGCCTAATTTGTCAACGGCATCCATGAATTTGTTTAAATAGGTCTCTGGCCGTGTCGGTTTCCTTCACTTTATGAAGGAACTTGCGAGCGGGCCCGTCACTTTGACATATTCCCTTTAGGGTATCCCAGAGATCTTTTGATGTAACGCAATTCTTAACTTGTTTTAATTCACTAGGTGAAATAATTAAAAGTAAGTGTGACCTTGCGTTTAAGTCGTCATTTTGCCGTCGTGTTCTTTCTTCTTCATTTGGGTTGCATTGGGAATAGGGTTTTCTCCGGCGATGTGACCCCAGAGCCTGTTCTTGATAAGGATGGCTTGTGCCTGAATCGCCCATGTATCGTAGTTGTTCACAAATCTGTTCGAAACTTAGTTGTTCGAAATAGAACGAAATTTAGATGTGACTACGCGGAAAGGGCGACTTTCTTAGGTGGTCTGCGGCCCATAACCTGGCGCACTGAAAGCGTGCTGGGCCCATAACCTGATGTAAATAGACGGTTCAACGGTTTTTACTTTAAGCAGATTTTAATTAGACGATAAAAGAGAGAGAAATCAATTAATTACAACTGTTTTAATTGCCTGGAAACCAGCGATGAGTGGAGTTATTTTAATGTATCCAACATTTACCAAAATAACTGCTTGCGTGTAGCTGAAATTACTACCGCGCAAAAGTGCACAACCAAACGTGACTGGGTGCATTTTCAGCTATGATCTGCCTTTTCTCACGTGTTTTCCGCGAGTAATTAGGTCCGTTCCTTTGTTTCGCGAATGCTACACTTTTGAAGGAAATCATCATTCAATGGGGAGCTGGCACATTTTTTTCAAAAGTTAGTGTTTCTTAAAGAGGGCTCTGCCACAAGTCTATTGCTCAGATTAAACTTTGAAATCAATCAAAGATGTTTTTTTTTAGCGAATTTTAAGAAATTTTGAGTGGGGGTTCGATTACGTCAAAACTTATTTATTGAAATGGATGGTGTGGGGAAGACTGGGCTAGACGCGTTTACTGAGATGCAATTTATCATGTTATTTGTAAACAAATAATTTTAGAGTTACCTCAAATGCTTCACAAGTAAGCATTGAAGTCATTTCCCCTCGCATCATCCATCCCCTCCTGAAGAACTTTGAACCTGTTTTAAAAATCTTAAAGCGCACCAATCGTGTTGCAACTTCCGTTCTGGTATGCTTTTCCCCAATCTGAGATTCATGCAAGTTCCCCATTCATTCAATTTTTCGAAATAAGCCAATGAGATCACATGGTTTTCTACTCTAGTGCAGCACTAGATAAACAATGGAGCGGGAGTATTTTATTTTCCGCAAATTGGTACTACCGATAATTAATACTAATAGTCCGGGAGCCCACTGTATGAGAAATCCGGGTCATTTGATCGTGTCTGGCTCCTGCGCAGGAGTTTTTTATGGTCTAGGAGATGACACTTCTAAGATCGCCAGAAATTTTCCGTGGGACAGGGGCTCACAGCAGAGCTAGCTGTTGGTAAACACACCTTTAGCTGCTTGAAAACGGCTGGCAAGTGTAAACATTGGTTCTTCGCCAGCAATAAACTAGAAAACCACCCCCGCCAGACTCGATCAAATGACCCGGATTTTTCATACAGTGGGCTCCCGGACTATAAATTAAGTTTTTCCCAAACTTCCTTGTTCTCGGATCTAGATATCTGATTTACTTTCCCTCACATTTGTATCCATTCACTGTCCCTTCCTTTTTTTATTCGTCCCCCGTTTTCCTGAGGCTGGATGGGCTGACGGGGGCAGCAATTGTCCCAGTCTCACCCATAAAACGCCCCTGCCGTGTGGACACCATGAGACTGAACTGAGGCTCATTGTCAGCTTGAAGACTGAAGGAATGCCCGACATATCGAGAACGAGCGGGTGAGACGCCATTTCTGGTTGTCTCTCCAAAACTGAAGACTGAACTGAAAGAAAGTTATAGTCTGTCCACTTAGTGATGGACTCTCGAACGTGTTGCTTCATTTCGATAGTTCGATCTGTTCACTCCCTTGGTTCACTCCCACCATAAATATTTAAAGAAATCAACAAAAAAACTTTAACTACGGGTACTATGGTTACGTACAGATGTTACACATCATTTGTACACATCAGGGGCTGAAGTACGAAGGGGTGTTATTTGAAATAACACGGGTGGTATCCACGTGACAACCATTTTAATTGTGATAGGATAACGCCGTGTTAAAATTATAACACCCCTTCGTACTTGCCCCCCCCCCCACAGTTGTGTTGATCATTTGTTCTAAAATTATTCCCGGTGTGTTATTTTTGGGAGAAGGGGCAAAGGGGCAGCTCATTCCACGAAATTCAAGGGCGGGCGAGAGCCCATATCTAAGTGGACAGACTATAGATGCCTGTGTCTCGTGTACACACGGCTTTTTTCGTCTGACTGAAAAACTACTTGCCTTCCGTTTTACCTACAAGCAAATTAGAACGTGTGGCCAGGCCTTTAAAATCTTTACTCTGACCCTTAACATCCAAAACTCTTTTCAGTAGAAACTTTAGATTTTTTGGCGTAAAGCTTGTATTTTAGCAATAAACCCTGAATATACGACTCTACAACCAATATGTATGGATAGCCAGAGCCCGACCTGAAAACTTTCTGTGTTTCCGGAAAAACTACTTAGAACTAGAATTTTTTCTTCTTCAGGGAAACGGAAATTATAGGCCCAGAATATCACTGACGGACCAAGGTTACGTTTTTTCAGTGAAGTGAAACAGGAGCGGACGCGTTAAAACCCCGGGGGGTTACTCGCCGACCGTTAGGCCAACTCAAATCCCTCAGTTCTTCTAGGTCGGTAATCCCGCCCAGTACTGAGGCCCCAGAGTACTTCGGTCCTGGAAAACGCTCAAAACGGCAGTTGACAAACGGGAAACTTAAGAAAGGGCTTGACTTAAAATTTAGCCAACATCCTTACTGTTCTCTTCTAAACTTCAGTGGCCTTGAAGCCTCCAACCCTGTGTTTCTTGCATGATTATTGTACTTTGGGGTATTTAATTGTTTCAGTTCTCCACACCTCTGCAAGCCTGGCGTTAAATGAAAGCTGGGATCCAGACGTTAGAGATGACATGGAGATGATGTTAAATAAAATTGTTCCTGAGGTGAGTGCTCCGTTTTCGTTATCCCCGGAAGTCACCCCTAGTCTAATATTTTTGTCTAGGGACTGCCATATCGACACTCGTGCGAAGGACCCGACGACATGCCCGCTCACGTGAAAGCATGTTTTCTCGGGTCGTCTTTAACGATACCCGTCACTGACGGCAAACTCAATCTGGGTACCTGGCAAGGTATTTGGTTATGCGAACATAGGGATCACGCGGGTTCGAGAAAGGTATAAATTTCGCCTGGACTATTTTCCCATCACTAATGCCTCTTTTAAAGGTGGTCGTCACTATAAATGGCTGCCTTCGAGACAATAGTCGATCACCTTTAAGTCCTGTGTCTCCAATAGCGTCTACAAGCAGTTAATATATCACAAGACAAGCTCGTTTGTCGTTCACATCGCCGTCGCTAAACGTCCTACTTAAAAATTTACATTGCAAGCATCCGCTTTTGTTAGTCACGCAAAACTGTATATTTGCCGAAAGAAATGTGGTTAAGTAGGAACACTTTACTGTGCTACAGCTGGGGGGGGGGGGTCAACCTTCCGCGCCTCTGATCGTGAAAATTCGTTGGTTCTTGATCACACTGCCTGCAGGAAGGGTTTATTTGCGAAAAAAATCGTTTTTGTCATTGTAACCTGCCGGAGGCTATTTTTACTTGGAAGTTTGACGAACTAAACCAAAAAAAATTATTTTACAAAGTGTTCTTATTAATGATGCGGGCTTCAAATCTGATTGCACTCTTTTCTCACACAGACGTTCTTGCATTCTAATTAGAGCTGTTGTTTCTTTCACTATTTAAGCCTGGTGCTCAGGTATATTTTTAGAATTTTTTTGAATTCGGGATCAATTTTGAAGTAGACAATAGATCATGCTTAATGTGATTTCTATAGGGAATTTCCGTTAAAAAAAATAAATAAAGGATTATTTTGTTGTCATCAAGAGTTCTTCAATAGAATCTCTGTTGATGGGCCTAAATTTATTGGGATGTAACGTTCTTGAAAGTTTCATAATCCTGAAAATTAACGGTTCAATTGGCCGCCAGCACCACTGTGCTGTGTGTATTTCATTTTTATAGTTTTCAAAACAAAAATGTGAAGTTTACAACGGATTTTCTTAGCTTTTTCTTGTGGGAATGTGCCTTCAAAGTGAAAACACGTAGTTGAAAAAAAAAAGTCCATTCCCTCGTGCATCCGTATTGTAGATTAATCAAGTTAAGGGATATCGTCCAAATTTACACGCCCCCCTCCCCACACATAATTAACTGACCATTCATTTTGCCCCTCTGGCGTTTGGAAGGCATTTATCATTGACTAAACCTTTTGAAAGAATTCGCTACCGTAAGATTTATGACGTAATGCAATAGTGAAAGAAGACGAAAGCTTATCTATGGCAAAGGTTATCTAGTGTTTTTGATATTTTTTTAGACTAACAATTTGTATTCAACTGTTGAGGTATTTTGTGACGACGGGGGTGGACGTAAAAGGCCCTGTTAAAATAAAGTCAATTTCAATGTTCATGATACCGAGGAATTTGACTATTTGTTTAAAAAATGGTATATTTTTGAAAGGGTAGTATTATTCAGATTAGTTATAGGTTCAGTGGGGTTAGAAACCTGTTTTTTTCACTCATGACCCCATAGAAATGCACTGTCAGTTTTATGTTCGGTCATTTAGACCTAGGTGGAGGGAGGGCAATGATGTCGCGAGTTCGCACGGATCGGCTGTTTTTGTGAGGGAAGGGGTTTTTTCAGGACGACCAATATTTTCAAAATTCCTTGGTCGAATTTTTTAGCAATCCGATTTTCCTAGTCATTCCCAAGAATGACTGTGCCTGACAGACTTTGTATGCCATCAATATTTCCAGGATCAATTCATCCTTCAACTAGATCCCTGAAATGGGGAACCAAAATTTTTATAGTCGTGATACCTGCGCCCCTCACAAGAGCCAGAGGAGTAAGGAACCAACTCTCGCGTCTTCAATCCTTATAATTATCCATTTTTTGTTTTGTTTCGTTTTTTATGAGAACTTCCAATAAATTAGATTATAATAAAGCCTAAGGCCCGTATTTATGAACCTTCCTTGAGTCAACGAAACAGCTGATCCAACGAATTTCAAGGGTTCCTTAACGTCAAGGAACGTTCATAAATATGGGCATAAAGGTCCGACTAAGCGAGCTTATAATCGTGGAAATTTCTTGACATTCCTAACCTTAGCCTGCGAGACAATTCAATTGATTTTTATCAAATCAAAAAAGCGCAGGCGCGTACAAGGTATTCCGGCCATCAAATTGACTTTTTTTTTTTGGTACTTCATTCGTTTAGGAAAACTTGAACGGGATGCGAAACTCCGAAACGTAACCGTAGGACTGTAACCGGTATGAATTCCCCGAAAAAAAAAACCAAATGAACGATAAGAAAGAAGAGCGTGTTGAGTGCGGTAGGGTGCTTTCTGCGGCAATTTCCTTGCGATCGGCAGGGCGTGAGGGCAAAATGTTTAAATACAAGCCTTTTTAAATGATGCAAACAAAATGCACTTTGTTCGAGGCTAACTGCCTTTTCACTGCCACAGCACAACTAATTGTAAATAGTCGATAGGATAATTTCATTTATATTTTTTTTGTCAAAAAACTACATTGAAACCAAATTCCAAAAAAATAATACAACATATATTATGTACATACATCGTATGTGTATAAAATGTATTATAACTCGAAAAGCATAAAAAATGTCATGAAAGACTAAAGAGTAATACTGAAGTAATGTATAGTACAGTACTACCATTGTACCTCATCTTGGGGGACTAGCTTTATAAATAATATTGTGGATATATATAAAAAAATATCAAATAATTAATTCATGCAGCGTTTTAAACTGCGCGATTTGAAAAGCGGAGTTACTTTATTGTTCGGCATATCTACCACGAGATGAAAAAACACGCCTTTTTCCCTATTTTGCTTGAGGTTTCTAGTAAAAAGTTTCTGAAGAAAAGGGATATTTTAGGAGAGCAAAGCAAGCAGCTTAACACGTGAAAATTATCAGAAGAGAGAAGGAGAAAAATTAACCACCGCTTTAATTATTAGATAGAAATCAGATGTGATAATCATTATTATTAAAAGCATCCCGCGTTCGGTTTCAAGACTTGAGTTCTCCCTAATTCAATTAAATTTTCTGTTTATTTTCGAATTTACTAAAATACAATTTTAAAATCCATGCAATAATTTGACGATGTCCGTTAAAATCTGATTAATGGTAGCCCATATGGCTCTTACCCTCTATGGGTACTGAAGCGTGACATTTTTTCCTGAAAAATTCTACATGTTGAATATTGTACATTCCTGTTAATAAGATGTTTTTAAAAATATGTAAATACGGGTTGATTTATGATTTTGTTTTTCTGTCCGAAATATTGCACTGGGCATTCGAGAATGTTTTGTGCTTGATTGATTATTATAAATACGTGTACAAATTTTCAATCTTTCGCGAGGAAGCACAAAATGTTTTTGTAATGAAATTTTTTTGTGTGATATAACAAATGATTACGTAATGATAAGGAAAGCAATTAATCTAAATTTGAGATATCTTCAAAGACATGTTTTAAGGCCCCATCGCGAGTTACACCCTCGTTAAACGAAAGTGCTGCCCCCTGTTTAAATTTCTTCCACGGTAAGGTTTACCGGCGTCTGATTTTATTGAACACAAGCTTAGTTCTTAGAAGAATTCGTTGGCCCCTCAAGCTAGTAGTTTGGTTCAGACAATTATTAATTTTATTTTAATAGAGACGACAGATTCCTATAGTTATTTTTACCCTAATGCGGCTGCTTTCCTGAATTCTAAACCTTTTTATGATGATCAAAATTACTTTCATAAACTGCTTATTGAACTCTGTCCATTCCTGTGATAAAGTGTGGAAAAAATCGAAGAAATTTCATGGTCACGCAATATAACTGTGAGAATATTAAAACGTTGAAAAGAAAATCGTGCTTATGACCCCGCCAAACGAGACAATTTTTGAAATATTAAGTGAATAGTCAACAATTAAAAAAGAAATTTTACCGATTTTTCCAATTTTCTTCTGAGAGAAATGTGTATAATTTTTGAATGCAAGTTGTTTCTTTCTTGTGTTATGCCATGTCAACAAGTATGAGCCGTTTTTAACGCTCAGCTCAATTTAATTTAGGACTGTACAATTCCTTTTATCATGTGACTTACAAGGACATTTCAATAAAACAATAAATGTTATGTAAGTGACATTTTCCGCCTATTCATACTCGAATCACCCCCGTCTCCCCTTGTGTCAAGTTCATTTACGGTTTTTCCGCGGTGACAATTGGGCACGTTTTCATCAATTCTGACGAATGAGAGCCTGGAACAAGAGACACCTATCGCCCTTACAAATTTTGCAAACAAAATTGAAATAGACCGAATAGAGGGGGTGAAAATTTCACACAAACTTGAAAATTTACTAGATAATTTCATCGGCCTGATTCACACGTTTTAAATAACGCTTGAACAGTCCAACAGTATATACTTATGTATTATTATCCAGTGGGCCCGCACCCGGCCAGGCCAAGCCCGAGGCGCCTTAAAGCCGTTCCCGAATCATACGCCATGCCCTTACAGGGTGAGACTAGGGAAGACCTGACGCGGATCCACAAAACTATCTACGGCATTCACAAACTGAAGAACTCGGAACCCCCAGGCCCTCGAGATAGGTCTGGCAACTTATCTGTCCCGAAAATGCTCAAACGAGTAGCCACATACCTCTCACACTCCCCTACAAAGTGCATAGCCGATTCCTCCTCCAACTTGCAGCTCCGACACATCGGGTCTGCCACCACTCCCATTACGTAGAGGTGCTTACTTAGCGCATAGTGGCCTGTAACCATCCCTACAACTCGCTGCGCATGCTGCCTCTGCTTAGTGATAGCAACCATATTGTCGCCTCCATGTCCCATTCCCGAATGCATGCCCTTGCTTGCCGACAGGCTGATAAGCTGTTGCAGCTCCTAGCGGCCTCCCTGTCGGCCCAATCCTTTATCTGGGCAGTCCAACAGTAACTCATTCATTTGTATCCAAAGATATAGAACTACTGGATTGCTCACGAATGTTGAATTGTACGAGAGAAAAACGGTCTAACCTGCACCCCGTGACCTTGAGGGAGTCCGGGTTGGCGGCACATTTAAAAACTCCTTATACGTTATTCGTACAATGGGGATGAGCTCTCCAATTTTAAAAATCACAATTCAGCATGTAGAGCCTGTTCTGTATAATAAACAACAGTTGATACCAACTATTAATTACAATTTTGTCGTGGTACTATCTGAAAGAATATGGTGAGCAATCCAGTCCAGTATTTCTTTATCTTTGCATCCTGCAGTACCTAATACCTACACAAGCCAAAAGATTTCATACATTTTTCACAGTCCGACATTTGAAATAAAACTGAAAGGCATTAACTTCGAGTTATATTTCAAAAAATAAACTGAAATGAATAAGTAAAGAATTGGGAAACATTGCACATAAAGGTCTGGTGACGTGGCAGGATAGTGGTGGAGAGCTGGAGGGATGCGATACGTACGGAGGTTTCAGATACGCGGACTTCATCAAGGTCAACCCCCCCAACTACTGGCTCGGATTCCCCGTCCATCGTGAGCAATCCAGTACATATTTCTATACTGGAACCCATGAACCCATTTTCGTTATTTTCACGCAGGCTCCTCCTACTTTTTTTCCCTCTTCGTTGTAACCGGACCTCTCAGTCTGTGCACAACTAATCTAGAAACTAACTTGAGGAGGACTTATGAAGTCTTTTCTTTGTTTCACTTGCTATTAAGCTGTGTTCTGGTGCGTTCATGTGATTTCCTTTTTTATTATTTCTGACTTCCTGACTTTCCTGATTATTTCAAATGTCCTTTTCAGGACGCTCCCTCTGTTAGCTTGTCTAACTTTTCCTTATCATTTTTTCGTTTTTATTTTCTCCCATTATCCCGACCTGTCAATTCCGTTTCGTTTTTCCTACTTACCTGTTCTTCGGAAATTTTGCTCGTTTTTCCTGCATCCTTTACGCAATTAGCATACATCCGGAATCAAGTTGCATAGACTCTATTTGACAATGGACGGTGTTTTCGTACAAGAAGACGAAATTTTCTTTAAAAAAAAAATTGTCTGACTACCACGACGAAATGAATTGTGATAACTTTCTGGAATGGTTTACAACAACTCTTCCTCTGCTGAAGAACATCGCCGTGATTGTCATGGACAACGCTCCTTATCACTCAATGAAAGCTGAGAAAATACCAAACTCATCGTGGAAAAAAGCAGCAATCATGGAATGGATTACAAGCAAGGGTCAAGAAGCAGATGCTACTATGTTGAAGCCAGAACTCCTGGAACTCACCAAACAGTTGAAAGGGGACCATGACAAGACTGTCCTAAGACTTCCACCATACCATTGCGAGCTAAACCCAATAGAGCTGGCATGGGCAATGGTCAAGGGACACGTCAAGAAAAATAATACTTCTTTCAAATTGTATGATGTGAAGAAGCTTCCCGAAGAAGGCATTGAGAGGGTCACTGCAGAAAACTGGCGGAACTTCGTCAAACATGTCATCGTGGAAAAAAACAAATTATGGGAGACTGACGATATCTTGGACGAATTGACTGACGACTTACCGCGGCTCATCATAAGAGATGACAGTGCTGGCGAAAGTTCAAAAAGTGACGACGACTAACTGAAATATTAAATAAAAATAAAATAAAAAACTTCTAGTCATCAATGTTCCTTAATTTTGGATGAATGTTGCCTACCTTTATAATCAATGTTTGCGTGTTTTATTACGACGTTGTAACGCCTAGCAGCGATGACTATAAAAAAAAAAATAAGCGTATCAGAAAAACATAATATATGTGAAAAAAATGAAGGCATTCTCGTGAATAAATTGACTCTTTGCTGTAATTTTTGTATCCGACCTATAAGCAACTCAATCAAAGAATGCACGGGTGCGAACACAAAGTTTGTTGGTTCTAAAAGTGAAAAACTGAAAGCTCAAGGGGCTGTAAAAGTAGAGAGCTCGAGGAGCTGTAGGAGTAGAGAGCGTAGAGAGTTCCCAACATAGTTGTCATCTTTTTGGCTTGCAGTAGACCCAAGCCCGTCTTTCGCGTAAAATTTCCCTCCTAAACCGTGGGGAACCACCCACCTGCGCCAACAGCGTTCACTCTTACGATGAACGCAGTATATATCTTTGTTTGTATCTATAGCCCGTCAAGAAGATCATGAACCCGCGGCCAGCGCTCTCTCATTCGTTTAGTTGCAACTTCTCTTCCCTCTACTTTCGTTACCGCATTTGCCCCGTTCACATTAGGCTACTAGTACCGCGTTACTAGCAGGAAACTACTAGTAGCGCCATGTGAACACTCATAGCGATTTTCATTCAACACACTACACAAGTGTAGTGCCGCGTCCTCTCCATAAACATATGTTTCAATTCAGAGAGCACGGGTGGTTAAACTTACACCACACGAGTGTATTGCGTTGAATGGAAAACAACATCAGTATCGGCTATTATTCAGTAGCAGCTGTGCTACTAAAGGAGAAAATTTCCAACTTAGCGCATTGCGCATTGTCTGTATAGTATTGTGACCCCGAATAAAAAAAAAAAAAAAAAAAAAAAAAATTTGTGTCCCCGAATAATAATTGTGTGGCAAGATAAAATAAGCAAATTGTACCTTTTTGTACCTCCATACGAGTTTTCTATAATTTTTGTAATTAGGATTTAGTAATAATAATTGTGTAACAAGATAAAATAAGTAAATTATACCTTTTTGTACCTCCATACGAGTTTTCTATAATTTTTGTAATTAGGATTTAGTAATAATAATTGTGTGACAAGATAAAATAAGTAAATTATACCTTTTTGTACCTCCATACGAGTTTTCTATAATTTTTGTAATTAGGATTTAGTAATAATAATTGTGTGACAAGATAAAATAAGTAAATTATACCTTTTTGTACCTCCATACGAGTTTTCTATAATTTTTGTAATTAGGATTTAGTTTATTTTTCTCTCTCTCTCCTTGATCCTCCCAACGACCGGCGCCTGCGCCCCGTCCCCATACCCTTTCTCACAGTTTCCCCCTCTTAAAAAAAGCGACAGTAGCCGGGCTCAGGCAAGAAAGGAGGAGAGGACAGTATAGTGAAGGCGGAAGAAGGCAACCGTACGCACGACGCTCTAAAATCGTGTCTCTCCGGTAATCAGCCCGTCTTATCTGTTTACGTCTCGACCGATCTTGGTGCCTCCACGGCCTGTTAACCTACGTCTCGTCTGTTGGTGTTGCCTCCGCGGCCAGTTTTGTTCACGTTTCGTCTGTTAAGGCTGCCTCTGCGGCCCGACCCATCTACGTACCGTCAGATTATTCGTAAAGGTAGTCGCCGTAGTCCGTCACCTCGCTACACGTCGTCCCGTAAATCCGACGTGTCAAACAGAAATCTCGCCGCCACGTCTTCGCCTCCCGTCACCCCGTCTCGTCTCGTTGGCACGTCACCGCCAAACGAAGTCACGTCTTCGCCTCCCGTCACCCCGTCTCGTCTCGTTGGCACGTCACCGCCAAACGAAGTCACGTCTTCGCCTCCCGTCACCCCGTCTCGTCTCGTTGGCACGTCACCGCCAAACGAAGTCACGTCTTCGCCTCCCGTCACCCCGTCTCGTCTCGTTGGCACGTCACCGCCAAACGAAGTCACGTCTTCGCTTCCCGTCACCCCGTCTCGTCTCGTTGGCACGTCACCGCCAAACGAAGTCACGTCTTCGCCTCCCGTCACCCCGTCTCGTCTCGTTGGCACGTCACCGCCAAACGAAGTCACGTCTTCGCCTCCCGTCACCCCGTCTCGTCTCGTTGGCACGTCACCGCCAAACGAAGTCACGTCTTCGCCTCCCGTCACCCCGTCTCGTCTCGTTGGCACGTCACCGCCAAACGAAGTCACGTCTTCGCCTCCCATCACCCCGTCTCGTCTCGTTGTCACGTCGCCGCCAAACGACATCACGTCCTGTTGTCCCGGCGCCCTCTACACGTCGACCCGTCGTGAGTACTTGCTGCGAACTGTTACCCTCCCCCCCTTTTGTCTTCAAAACCTCCCTTCCAGCTAAGTTTCCGTCCTCATCCCCGATTGTTTTCTAAGTTCTTTTAGTATAGTTATAAGAATAAATTTTGCGTTTCAGTTTTCGATTTATTTATCTTTTCGCAGTTTTCCTCCTCTTGCATAACGTACCCCGAATCTAAGAGAATAAAACGGATCAGAGGGTACTAATGTACCACAATTTTGGTGCCAGGTGTGGGGTTATGCGAGTATAAAAGGAGGAAAGCTTGGTCTACTTGGCTATTGGGCTATCTTAAGTGTCAAAACTCTATTTTTAAGTTGTTTCGTACGTGTTTAAGTGTTTTGAATGTTTCTTCTGTCTTACAATTAAGGATTTAAAAAAAAAAAATGCCTAATGAAAGGGACGCTTTTCAAGATTTGGCCAATCTTTTAAGGCCACTCGTACAACAGCTAGCCGAACAAAATGCTGCTCAAAATCGTGTCGTTCCCCCTGGTCCCCCCATTTCATCTATTTTGTTTCATTCTGTCGACTCGTGGGACCCGGGGAGGGACGAGGGACCTTCCATCCGTCAATTCTTTTCCCTATTAGAAAATACGACTCACGAACTTACTGACCAACAGAAGATTGCCTTTTTACAGACTAAACTCAAAAAGGGTGCTCTCGATTATTTTTTGACGTTAAAAGACCTATGGGTGGGTAATGACGCTTTCACCCAAATTCGGGATGCTTTAGTTGAACGATTTTCCGATGCCCGGACACCCGAAGAATCGGTGAAATTGCTATTTGAGTCAAAACAAAAACCGGACGAAACTCCCCGAAAGTTCGCGGAACGTATTTTAAATCTCGCTGAACGTACTTTAACGCCCCTTGAAGCGCGCCAAGAACCTCTAGCTCAGAGGCAGGCCATCCACCAGCGTGCTCTTCACGCTTTCGTGACTGGTCTAAAAGGGGGAAATTCTGCTATTCTGGTGGCCCTTGAACCAACCACGCTTGAGGACGCGGTCAGGCGAGCGGAAAAATTAGAAAAACAGCAACACAGGGAGGATGAAACAGACTTTCCCAGCTTGTTTGCCGTCCAAAGGCAGGCTACCCCTGTCCTCGGTGCTAATTCATCAAATGCCAATGTTAGGTGTTTTGGATGTAATGAACAGGGTCATATAAAACGAAATTGCCCCACCTTGTCGGATCCGAAGTCTGTACGATTGGAGTCTCCTTTCGGAGCTAGACGAATGTTGCGCCCCGTCAAACCTTGCCTGTACTGTCAATCGCTTGACCATTTTCCGGTTGATTGTAATCGTAGTAATAAAACAGTCGAATTATCTTGTGATTTCTGTGGCTATCGTGGTCATGAACAGCGTAATTGCCGGAAGTTCGCGGCGACAAATGGTCAGTCCACCAAAAATTCCCAAGGGGAAGATAAACCTACGTCGGGAAGTTTAAATGTAGTTTTCGTTCCACATGTTCAGACCTCTGGTCCCCGCCTCATCACCATAGACATAACTGTCGGAAGGATTTCTTATCCTATGATTGTAGATACAGGGGCTCAAACGTCCATCTTACCGTATGCCCTACCTGGTATACCTATTGAACCCTCTACTCTCGTAGCTAGGCTGGCTGATGGCTCCGAGATGGTATTACCCGGTCGACAAACTGTACACATAAGTGTCCACGGACACGTGTTCGATCATTCTTTCGCAGTGCCCCCGAAACCTTACTCCGATATGGGTCTAATGGGGCTAGATCTGTTGAGCAAATTACCCATACTGATTGACCCCGTGAACGGCAAAGTTATGCCCAGACTCATCTCCAATATCCAAGGGGTGGTAACGGACTCCCTGGCTAACGTCAAAAATGTTGGAATGGTTGAGAACGTTCACGTCGAGACTGACGTGACGTCGGAAGAAAATAACGTCAGAACCGACGGGATGGTAGAAAGAGATCTCGACGGGGCTGACGTGGTGCTGGATAATGGACACGTCGAGATGGACGTGACGGTTGTAGTTGATCGCACCCCTGATGTTAAGAAAAGGGCGGACCTGGATGAATCGAATATTTTGGAAATGGAATCCTGCCCCACGAATAGTTTTATGCCATTTGAAGTGGAGGAAGAGGGGGAAACGACTGGCTTTTCTCCCCTGCCTGAGTGGCGGGAGAGTATTATGCAACAACATTTGGAACAACTAACGGGCCCCTCGCGTGATTTAGTGCTCAGACTGTATGAACAATATTTAGAACTATGGGATCCGGTTGATGCTCAAGGGTGTCTTCTGACGGTTTCCCATACGATTGACCTACCACCCGGAACGGAACCCATCTCGGTTAGACCTTATCAGGTGCCCCATGCTTTAAAACCAGTGATGGAGGATCATTTGAATGACTTACTTTCTCGGGGAATCATATCCCCTACACAGAGTTCCTGGGCGGCGCCCGTAGTTTTGGTCCGAAAACGAACCCCTGAAGGAATAGACCGAACGCGATTTTGTATTGACTATCGACAGCTCAATCACGTCACCCGTCCTGACGCTTACCCTATGCCTGCGATCAATGAAACGCTTGAACGACTTGGGGGAAGTCGATTTTTCTCCACAATAGACTTAACATCAGGATACCACCAGATTCCGATTAAAGCCGAAGACCGTGATAAGACGGCATTTCGTACTATGGGCCATCATTTTCATTTTAATAGACTCCCTTTCGGTCTCCGGAATGCTTGCGCGAGTTTTCAAAGGGCAATGAACGACTTGTTGAAGGGTATGCTGGGCCGCAACTGCTTAGTATATTTAGACGATATTCTTATCTTCAGCCCAGATTTAGAGTCTCACGAACGCGACGTCCGGGAAGTGCTAGATCGAATGCGGAGTGCCCGCTTGCGGCTGAATTTAAAAAAGTGTCGATTTGTTGAAACCTCTGTCTCATATTTTGGGCATATCGTAGCGGCGGATGGTATCCGGCCAGATCCATCAAAAATAGTGGCAATTCGACAATTTCCGATTCCTAAAAATGTCCGTGACGTGAAGTCCTTCCTTGGGTTGACGGGATTCTACAGACGATTCGTGCCTAATTATGCCTCTCGAGCTCGTCCCCTTACCTATCTGACTAGGAAAAATATACCCTTCCACTGGGGAGTGGAACAACAACAGTCATTCGAAGCTTTATCAGAGGCTCTGATTTCTGAACCAATTCTTGCCTATCCAGATTTTTCTAAGCAATTCGTATTATCCACTGACGCGTCTGGCCTTGGCCACGGCCTCCGGCGCGGTATTGGCTCAAGAGGTAGATGGTAATGAGAAACCTGTGGCCTACGCTAGTCGTGCTTTAAATAAAGCTGAACAAAATTACTCAGTGACCGAGAAGGAGATGTTAGCGGTGGTTTGGGCCAGTCAACATTTCAGATGTTACTTGCTCGGAAAACTGTTCCAACTAAAAACAGACCATTCTCCATTAGTGTGGAGCCTAAACGTAAAGGATCCGACGTCCCGCCTAGCGAGGTGGACGATTAAAATGGCGGAGTTTGACTACGAACCGGTGTACCGCCCCGGGAAAATGAACGGTAATGCGGACGCCCTTAGTCGCCTTTTGAAGGTTGAGATTACTGAACCCGGGCCAACTATTTTTACAAAAGAACTTTTGATAGCTGCCCAAGACTTGGATTCTTGGGTTAGACAACTAGATCCAGCAAAGATGACTGACGTGAAAGTCTTGGACGGAATAAAATTCAAGGTGACGACCTTGTCTGGTGAAGAAAAATTGCGTATCGTAGTTCCGATAGCCTTACGAAATGCTGTACTTCGCCTCTGTCACGATTCGGTGTGGGCCGGTCATCCGGGGGAAGACCGAACTGTCGAACTTGTAAAACGTGTGGCATTTTGGCCTAAACTAGAGAACCATGTACGTGACTACGTAAAGTCATGTGATGCGTGTCAAAAACGAAAGACGCCGGTGGGCCTCCAACCTCCTATCCAGATGCCTCACTTTCCCTCCAAACCGGGAGAGGTTTTAGCCCTTGACGTTGTGGGTCCCCTTCCCGTCACCACGTCGGGATTCCGCTACGTCCTCACTGCTCTCGACCATTTCTCAAGGTATGCAGACGCCTACCCAATTCGCGACCAAACCACCTCTACCTTAGTAGAAGTCCTTAAGTGCCACTTTCTAAGGAATGGCGTGCCTGAAAAAATCCTGACTGACCGGGGTAGCAATTTCACGTCAGGGGTGTTCAAACAATTATGTCACGAACTAGGTATTGTGAAATTGCAAACGACCGCTTACCATCCCCAAAGCAATGGCTTGATAGAAAGAACCCGCAATGAGGACCCTTTGAATGAGGTAAAACCAGCTCTGATTACTCGTTTCCAACGGATGAGACATACGGGTTCAAGCGGTCAGCTAAATCTAACTCCAATTTACGTTGGTGAGTTGAAATTGGGTAGTGATGAAGCTTAAAATATCGTTAGTGGATTGGCCTTCATGGACCAGTAAGGTGGTCACCTTGACCCCCCAACCCGCCATGGATTTTTCTGGGATTCTAGGTTTTCTCCTTGTTGTCGAATGCAAAAATTGGCCCTCCGCATAAATGCGGACCTCCAGTCATCGTCTCTGGATTTACTCGCACGATTCTCGAATACGTACGATTCTCAAGCTCCTTTCTGGTCGCAACTGGTTGTTGGTAGACCAGTTTTAGATGACCTAATAAATAAAAATCCAAGGGTGGTTTGTTGTCAGGACAATCCACTACTCGCCGATGTAAATCAGCGTAACTTAGCGGTGGTGACCACTGGTCCATGAAGCCCAATCCTCTAAAGATATTTTAAGCTTCACCACCACCCAATTTCAACTCACCAACGTAAATTAGTGATAGATTTAGCTGACCGCTTGAACCCGTATGTCTCATCCGTTGGAAACGAGTAATCAGAGCTGGTTTTACCTCATTCAAAGGGTCCTCATTGCGGGTTATTTTTCAGTTTTGGACTCGTTTATTGCTTCTACCTCTTCACTAGATGGTGAAAACTGGTAACTGTTGTACGTCATTGGAAAGCTAACATCATAAGGAAGTTTTCCCTATGAATGCAAAAAAATATTTTCCTTTGACGAAATGGTGAAAATCGCTTATGAAAATTCGGCAGAAATGCGAATAACGAGTTTCCTTCGGATATCTCATGCCCTAGCAGCTAGGGCCTTGGTGTAATTTTATTGAGTAGAGGACCAATAATGAAGGAAATTTTGTGCTCTTTTCAATGAGCTATTTACTTTTAGTCTAGCACCTGTTGGTGATACCGTACTAGTCACTTGTCGAAAAAAAACAGAGGGCCACCAAAAAAACACGAAATTGACGATATCTCGAAAACCAAGAGGAATTCCAAAAAACCTCAAATAGTAATTTCGATCACAAATGAGGTGTACTATCACCATACTTTCTCTGTCGAGGTAATTTATGAACACCCTGTATACAGGGTATTCCAGGAGGAAATGACAATACTTCCACATGTTGTACTACTAAGTAGGGCGAACCAAAATGACTATATGAACATAGGGTCGGAAACGCTTTGTTTCAGAGTTACAGGGAATTTAGTGTTTTTTAAGCCAAATCACCTCTTTTCCACAAAAAGCGGTCTTAACGGACTAACCGTTCAACATAGAACAAAATAAACTTCATTTCTGAAAAGAGCACAAAATTTAACTTTAGAAAAATCAGGAGTAACACATTAAAATCGTCTTTATGTACGTTTAGTTATTTTTGGAAAAATCGAAAAAGTGTTATGTTGAATTTTCGTGTTTCTTTCAGAGGCGAATTTCGCTCAATCTTCAGTTGGTCGGGCATTGACCAATTATTGTAAAAACACGCTCATTATGTGAGCTTTCAATTGACGTAAGAAAATTGAAAATCGGTTGAATTTTTACTGAGATATGACACGAAAGCTTCGGAAAAACAGTGTAAAATCGTCAAAATAAGCCATCACAACTGTCAGGTAAAATCCCCAAAAATTGTTTTCGACGTCAAATTAACCCCAAAATTCAAAGAAACAGTTTATTTAAGAAAAATCAATGCACCATGTCCATCATCATCATCATCTCCCACCACTTTCACTAGTAAATACTCGTTTAATTTGTTTTTCAGGTATCCTTCCGTGATTATTTTAGTTCAAAATTTATTTTTCTGGTACAAATCATATCATACGCGTGAATCACTACAATTATCATACAAAAACGTCTGAAAAATAGCACCAGACGAAAACTAGAAGGAATCAGACCAGTTAATTTGCTTAATAATTGATTATTTGATAGTGAAAGTGGTGGGAGATGATGATGATGATGGACATGGTGCATTGATTTTTCTTAAATAAACTGTTTCTTTGAATTTTGGGGTTATTTTGACGTCGAAAACAATTTTTGGGGATTTTACCTGACAGTTGCAATATGTCTTATTTTGACGATTTTACACTGTTTTTCCGAACCTTTCGTGTCATATCTCAGTAAAAATTCAAGCGATTTTCAATTTTCTTACGTCAATTGAAAGCTCACATAATGGGCATGTTTTTACAATAATTGGTCAATGCCCGACCAACTGAAGATTGAGTGAAATTCGCCTCTGAAAGAAACACGAAAATTAAACGTAACACTTTTCCGATTTTTCCAAAAATAACTAAACGTACATGAAGACGATTTTAATGTGTTATTCCTGATTTTTCCAAAGTTAAATTTTGTGCTCTTTTCAGAAATGAAGTTTATTTTGTTCTATGTTGAACGGTTAGTCCGTTAAGATCGCTTTTTGTGGAAAAGAGGTGATTTGGCTTAAAAAACACTAAATTCCCTGTAACTCTGAAACAAAGCGTTTCCGACCCTATGTCCATATAGTCATTTTGGTTCGCCCTACTTAGTAGTACAACATGTGGAAGTATTGTCGTTTTCTCCTGGAACACCCTGTATATGTATATATATATATATTGATTTATAATATTATGGCCGTTTTCTTGTTAGCACGATAACTCTCGTCGATTCTCTCGTGAGAAATTAATTTAGCGGAACGCGCTTTGGCACAAAAATCAGTAGTCATAAGACACCGGTCGGTATTGCATTTGGGCCAAATCGGTCAAGGTGGAGGGGGGGAAAATAGGGGTTGAAATGGTAAAAAAATCACTAAAAATCACCAGTTGATTCTAGAAGCATCATATTCGGTACGTATACTCCATGTTAGACTAGCCTTTGATTCCCATTTTAATTTTTTGAAAAAGTCAAAAGGGAGGGGGTTGTGCTCCCGGGGTGGAAATAAGTGTGTGGTCACGTTAGCACGATAACTTTCGTAAAAATTAATTTAGCGGAACGCGCTTTATCTAAAAAAATCAGTAGTCATAAGATCCCGGTCGGTATTGCATTTGGGCCAAATCGGTCAAGGTGGAGGGGGGTAAATAGGGGTTGAAATGGTAAAAAAATCACTACAAATCACCAGTTGATTCCAGAAGCATTATATTCGGTATGATGATTCCATTTTGAAATAGCCTTTGATTCCCATTAAGTTCAGCTTAAACAAACCCGGCAGCAAACAGTACGGGGGAGGGTGAAACATTAATGAAACAAATCATGGTCTCAACATTACTACTTCTGGGACGGCTTAGGGTATCCGTATACAAAATGAAATGCACTCTTTCCGACCGCCAGCTGCCGGAGCGAAATTTTTGTGATTGTGGATTAGGTGCTGACGTCGGCTATGCGAACGTTACTTGAAGCTTCCTCGAGTCAAGGAACCATTGAGAACAGTTTTGATCACAATAAAAACATCTGTTCTAATGAATTTCAAGGGTTCCTTAATGTCAAGTGTTATGTTCCCTATTTATCCTGGGGAATAGGGAACTTGAGACCACTTAGAACCATTAACCAACGACGGTAAAATATTTATTAAACAAACAACTCTGGGAGACAGACAGACAAACTCGGTCCCAAACTCAAACATGAGAAACTCAAGCTCACAATCGAGAGCTCTAAATCAAAAGGACACGCTCTAGCTCGAGCCTATTCGAGGCTAACAACTAACATATCATTTCTCCCCTTTTTTAAAGTTTGAATTTACAAAAACTTATACAAACCAACAACAAAATTGCTAACTGAAAACCAAAGTCTAACTAGAGCGCTTACGATAGTCATCATATCGAAATGGACAAAATGATATAGAAAATCTTGAACTCGAGAGAGAAAAAAAATAAACAATGAAACTTTATACCGACAATATAAATGCGTGAAATTAAATAGTAGGTTGAACCTGAAAAACAAAATAAACACAACCACAAAAAAAACAAAACAACAATTTTATCAAATTATACAATCCAAACTCAAGTCGGTGAGTAGCGCCTTGGTGGGACACATATTCGCACTGAACGCCTGGGTAGGGGTGGCGACAGTGAACCCGATCGACGAAGAGCGGGTTTAAGCTGTGGTACATCTGATTTGGAGGAAACAGGTGTTGGGATATGGGAGAAGTCGAGAGGGCGTTCCGATGGGTGTTCTAAGTCTTTTAGATAACTCTTACGCATTTGATTGGCGTGACATTTTCGAATTACACCTGAGTTCAATTTAACTAAATATACCACGGGACCCAAAACTTCCATCACTCTGGCTGGTTGCCATTTCGCAAAAGATCTTCCCACTTCTCGTACCAAGACTTTTTCATTTACCGAAAACTTGGGACTCGCCCGGTCATCTGGAGCGCTACGCGTAAAACTTGGACTGACTGTTGGGTTCAACATTGAAATTGGGGAACAAACTGAAAAATTAAGCATCAGATCAGAAGGAGTCTTTCCCGTGACTGTCGAGGGTGTGTTCCTGTAACTTAATAAAAACGACCGAATAATGTCCCGTAGAGTCTGGGGGGATGAGTTGTTAACTAAAGGCTCTAAGCTTTTCTTCACGCTTGTCTTAACTGTCTGAACGGCCCGTTCGGCCAACCCATTACTTGGGGGATGGTACGGCGGACTAGTAATAAATTCAATCTTATGTTTTTCGAGGAAACTCCTAAAAGCTGACGAATTGAACGGAGGACCATTGTCCGTTAAGCAAACAAAAGGGTAACCGAAAATACTAAAAATTCTGTCCAACTCTTGTAGGACTGCCCCCGAGGTGGTAGACGTCATTTCGATAACGTCGATCCACTTCGAATGCTCGTCAACTAATAAAAGAAATGTAGAGGAACCTAACTGAAAAAAATCCAAATGTATTCGCTGCCAAGCCTTTGTGGACTTCGGCAACGGTGCCCATACTTTTTCTTGTGAATCTTTGTTCATCAACTGACACGATCGACAGCTCTGGACTATCCGGACCAAATCGTTGTCGAGTGAAGGCCACCATACCCATGATCTTGCCAACATTTTTGACCTCACTATGCCGGCGTGATCCCTGTGCAATAATCGTAAAACGTGGTCCCGTTGTTCCGCCGGGATAATTACGCGGTTACCGTACAGTAAACAGTTTTTATCTATTGTGATTGAGTTTTTAATTTTGAAAAAAACTTTAAATTTGGGGTCTAACTTATTTATGTCAGGCCACCCTGCTTGCGTAAACTTGTATATTTCTGACAATAGTGGGTCTTTTTCTGTCGCTGCGGCTACCTCCGGGAAGCTGAGGAGGTTGTCCTCGAAACCGACTTCCAGAGAATTACAATTCGAAATTTCAACTTTTTCGGGACAGGGGAGGCGAGACATCGCGTCCGCATGTCCGATGGAAGACCCTTTACGATATTCCACCCTATAGCGAAATTCTGATAACAACAGGGCCCATCTCTGAAGACGGGATGCTGCCGTTTGCGGGATTGACTTGGTCGGGTTAAAAATGTAACGCAACGGTTGGTGGTCTGTCACCAAAGTGAATTCCTGTCCCCACAGAAATTTTTCAAATTTTTTAACGCCGAAAATAAGTGCGAGAGCCTCTCTATCGAGCTGGCTGTAATTCTTTTGGTTCTCATTAAGAGTCGCAGACGCGAACGCTACTGGCTGTTCGCATCCGTCTACACGATGGCATAGGACTGCCCCGACCCCGTATGAACTACTGTCACACGCTAAAACAATGGGTAACTTTGGGTCAAATAAAACTAACAACGACTTCTCTGAGACGAGATTTTTGGATTTTTCGAAAGCTTGTTGGCATTCCGTTGACCATTTCCATTCGACGTTTTTTCTTGTCAGCCTATTAAGGGGCTCCAACACACTGGAAGGAAAATTCAAAAATTTGTGAAAAAAGTTTAGCAAGCCCAAGTACGACTTGACTTCCGTTACATTTTCCGGAGTACGGGCTGCTCTTAACGCCGCGACTTTCTCAGGGCTCGGATGTAAACCATCCTGGTCTAATTTGTATCCTAGGTAAGTAATCGATTTAGTTAGGAACTCACTTTTATCAATATTCACTTTTACGTTAAATTCGTTCAATTTTCTTAAGATCTGAGACAAAATATCTTTACATTCTTCTTCTGTTTGGCCCCCCATAATTATATCATCCAAAAAAACGCTAGTATTTTTGATACCTGACAAAATTTGATCCATAACTGACTGGAATATAAATGGGGCGGCGGAAATTCCAAAAACTAATCTAGCATAACGAAACAAGCCCAAATGAGTATTTATGGTCAGTAGTGACTGACAAGATTCCGAAACTTTAAGTTGCAAATATGCATTTTTCAAATCAATTCTACAAAAAAATTTGCATCCCACCAATTTTTGGAAAATATCCTCGACTAAGGGGAGGGGGTAGTGGCTAAGGCTCAGCTGAGGATTAACTGTGTTCTTGAAGTTCGCACATATGCGAAGTGTTCCATCTTTCTTGGGCACACATACTATTGGGGATGCCCACTGACTGGTTTGGACTTTATAAATCACCCCTTCGGCCA
Organism: Corythucha ciliata; assembly: GCA_038030265.1. Taxonomy (NCBI): domain Eukaryota; kingdom Metazoa; phylum Arthropoda; class Insecta; order Hemiptera; family Tingidae; genus Corythucha; species Corythucha ciliata. The sequence goes on from CM075943.1 coordinate 27,588,606, forward strand.
CTAACGACTCGAGCTCCTTCTGAACTGACTCTCTTAATGCAATAGGGACGTTGTATGCCTTATGAAAAACTGGGGTTGCATCTTCCTTCAACACAAACGACGCTTCAAAATTTTTAATGGAAGTTGACTCACCAACGGAAGATGATTGAATAATGTTTGGAAACTCACGGAGAACGTCTGGTAGGATTGAATGTACGGCATTATTATTATGTACTGGTGTTTTCGGCTCCATTTGACCGGACGTTACTGACAACAATTTCTCCCGCCAGTCGGGGCTTAATTTATCGAGCCAATCACGACCCAGCAACGGTTTTACTACTGATGCATCTGTAACTAAAATATTTAAGTTAGGACAGGGGTGCTCGTCAATAAAAACAGTGTGAAAATGGGCAGTGCCCACGAGATTTATGTGACCCCCATTGGCCGCCGTCAACTTCGTTTTACTGGGTACCAGTCGGATTCTTGGGCACACTTTCTTGAAAGTAGGGTAAGGAATAATGGTGTAAGCTGCTCCGCTGTCGACCTCGAACGGAATCCCCGACGCCACCGCACCCAGCCTCACTGAAACAGACAAGGCGTCACTCACCTGTTTTACACTATTAACCGCGGCAAACACAGCTGTGACTTGACGATTCTGGCTTCGACACATTCTAGCGATGTGTCCACGACGACCACAAGTGAAGCAAGTCCAGCTAAGAACTGGACACGACGATTCGGCGTGACCTCTGCGGCTACACCGACCGCACTGCGATGACTCCGGTGACTTGGAGGGGCGGGGCGGGGAAGGACGACTACGATTTCTATTATTCCGACAGTGTGGAGTGGCGCTTCGGCCACGACGATGACTTGTAGAGCGATGGTAAGAGCCGGAACGTTGGCTCACTCGGAAACACTGGGGGGGCTGGTCTTTGACAACCCTAGTATCGCGCTGTACTGCAGCCATATCCAAAACCAACTTACAGGCTTCATCGAATGTAAGTCGCGTTTCGCCGATGAGGCGTCGAACCATGCCTTCATCCGATAATCCCACGATCAGGCGGTCTCGAAGTGCTTGGTCAAGAAAGGCCTTCGAAGTTGCATGTCGCCGACAATTCTTTCAATGCGACTATAAACTCTTGTACTGATTCGCCGGGCTGTTGATATCGACGATGGAACTTGTAACGTTCCGCTATTTCGCATTTCGCGGGCGCATAGTGACGACGGAGCGCGTTGACATTTTCTAAGAAACTGAGTCCGAGAGGCTTGTCAGGAGCTACGAGGTTCTTCAACGTTTGGTATACTGACGGTCCAATTAACACGACGAGTGAGGCAACTTTATGAGCGTCGGGTAGTGCATTCACCGTATAAAACGCTTCTAGTCGCTCTAAATAATTCTCGAAGGGCTCACTTCCTTCGCTGTATGGGGGGATGGATCCGATGACGCCCGTTCGACTTGAAGACTTTTGAGGTTCACTTGCCTCACTCTGGACTTCGTCTTCTTCTTCGCCGTCAACGTTCGACTGTGTTTCAACACGTTCGGCTTCGTGTAGTTCGTGTGAATGGTCTTTGTTCTTACGGTGTCGACCCATTTTTCAAACGATACTGAACTAGGAGCAAACTCGAAACATGTGCTCACCTGGGTGGGTCCCCGAAGGAAATCCAATTACATCGTCTATCCTCGTCGCCAAGTTGTTATGTTCCCTATTTATCCTGGGGAATAGGGAACTTGAGACCACTTAGAACCATTAACCAACGACGGTAAAATATTTATTAAACAAACAACTCTGGGAGACCAAGACAGACAGACACCTCGGTCCCAAACTCAAACATGAGAAACTCAAGCTCACAATCGAGAGCTCTAAATCAAAAGGACACGCTCTAGCTCGAGCCTATTCGAGGCTAACAACTAACATATCATCAAGGAACGTTCATAAATACGGACATTAGTCTCGTACTAAATAAAATTTCATAGCGACGTATCGCTCGGGTTTTTTCGTCCAGCTAGCTCCGGTGTGAGCCCTTGTGTCGCGGTAAACTCTAGCCTTGAGCAGAGAAAACTTCCTAAGCAGATACCAGTCGCGTTTCTATAAAGGCTCGTTCACAAGCTCTATGTTTACGTTCTGTGGAGTCTATGCAACCAAACAAATTTATTCCATCGAAAAATGAAGCATTTTGATAGGTCACATGGACTCCACAGGCGCATTGCACAGAGCTTGTGAACGGGCCTTAATAAATGATCTGGATTTTTCATTATTCCCACTTCGTTCAGACTTTTAGACTAATGCGACGTAGGACGTTTCTTTCACGTCTCTTTTTAAATTATCAGGCAACGTGACGCCCGTTCCCACGTGTAGGCGAAATTTCGGAAAATTATTTTTAAAAACAAAATTTATGTTGCCCTGAGATCACTTCAAACTTTGCTAGACACCCCCTCCCCCCAATCAAGAGGGAGGGAATTTCAATTAAAATTGCCATCACGAGAAAAAAATATAATATTTTTTGCTCTCCTCCGCGAGCATACGAATTCGAGCAATTGAGTATAGAAGCAAAAACTCCCGCACAGATAGTAGCAAGCTACTATAGTAGCACCAAGTTAAGCATGCTCGACTTTAGTAGACGCCAGTAAATGTAGTAGCAAACAGAAATTACAAGAAATACCAAAGGTTTCGCTTCGATATTTCAAGCTTACGAAGTAGCTCACTAGTAGTAGCGCAGTGTAGTAGCCTAATGTGAACAAGTTTCCCTCCCCCCTCGCCCAAAAGCTACTATAGTAGCTTACCCTTAGTAGTTTGCTACTGGTAGCGCGCTATTAGTAGCCTTGTGTGAACGGGGCTTTAGTGTTAATTATCAAACCAAAGTTCCATATGGAGGGGGTAAGGAAAAATAGCTAGAGGGGCCGATCTCAGGAGGGCGAGGTCCACGTTTAACTTGACGGGCTATTGGCGATTCAGATTAACCAAATGCGCTCTGGTGGCGGCCCCACCGAAGTAGGGAGAGCGGTAGACTCTCCATGGGTTCTTATGAGGAAACGTGGTTTTTGTTCTTTTTTATGAGTTTTTAGGATTTTTAAAGTTCATTTCTTTGAAATATTAGTTGGTATTACTATTTTATATTAACAATAAACTCATCATCGAGGAATAATTGAGATAAAATGAAAGAACTCGCGGTGAGATCATGATGGCGTTTTCCATTTACCGAGAATTTCGCACTGCCAGAGATTTTTTCTTCCATCCTTCAAGGATGGAAAAATCCCCCTTCCCTATGCAGAATATTGTGCAAATAAAAAACGCAATAAGTTTTCAAATGTCTTCGCGAATTTCCGGTTAAAAAGGGTTGTTTAGCCCCAAAAACAGACCATGGTGTCCATCACAGCTGGGGGTCTAATTCTCCTCCTGTAGGCCACAGGAGGGTAATTGAAGGAGTTATTGAAGGAGTTCTGTATACAATTTTTACTAGAGTCACATTAGAGACTTTTTGAGACTCAAATGCCTTGTTTGAATTGAATAAGCTGGAACAAGCCGGATTATGGATAAGTGTTAGTTTTTTAGCTAAGTGGTTGAGTTTTCGAGTAAAATTAGCGCATTAAAAGACGCAATTTCATGAGTTTACCCTATTCGGCAAAGAAAGCGAATTTCACCCCAGGAACCGGTGTAGCCTTCCAATGGATAAAAACAGTCAATTCATGAATTAGCGATTTGTCTCCATTTTAGCCGCGAATTAGCGGTTTTCCTTGCAAAGAATTTGTGTTTTTCCTGATTTAAGCCGCTAAAGAGCAATGTGATTTACCCGTGACTTGACGCTAAATCTTCCAATTTTAGCCACGAAGTTGTCTCGAGAAACCGCGACTTGCCATTTGCTCTGTGAATTAGCAAATGTTTTCAATTTAACGCAATAAACATCCATTTTTCTTTACTTGAGCCGCAAATTAGCGTTTTCCATCATCTTAGCAGCTAATTAGGGATTTTTCTACGTTTCATCAACGAATTAAGAGTTCCCCCAATTTTCTCCGCAAACTTCCTAATGATTTTTCTGAAATTTGGCCGCGGATTAGCGATTTTTTTCACTTTCTGGCACGAAGTTACAATCAGAAGCCGCGAATTTACGTTTTCTCAATTTAATCCGCGAATTAGTCAATTTTATCGATAAATTAGCAGATTTTCTCCATCCTAGCCGCGACTTAGCAATTTTTGTCATTTTTGCGATTTTTCACCCTTTTAGCCGTGAATTATAGCGATTTATCTGAATTTTGCAGAGAATTCGTGTTTTTCTTTATTTCAGCCGCTACAATTAGTGATTTTTATCTATTGCATCCATGAATTAGCAACTTTTCTTAATTTTAGCTCCGGATTAGCGATTTGTTTCGCTTTCTTTTAGCTATGAATTAGCGTTTTTTTGCAGTTTGAGCCATGAACTTGCGTTCTGAATAAGCCGAGAATTCATGTTTTCGTAATTTTAGGCGTGAATTGGCGCTGTCTCTCATTCACGAATCATTGATTTTTCATTATTTTATCCGTTAATTAGCGTGTTTCGTAATTTTAAACGCAAATGACTGTAATTTACACGTTATCCGCGATTTTAGAGCTTTTTCTTAATTTTTGCCGAGAAGTTTTCTCAACGTTATCCGTGATTTAGCACTTTTTCTTAATATGGCCGTGAATCAGTTATTTTTTTTTTCAATAATTTCAGCCGTTAATCAGCCATTCATCTCAATTTCAGTCCCAAATTAGCGTTATTTTCCATTTTGTTCTGGATTAAGTGGGTGATGAGGGGGGGGGGGAGGAGGCGCGAATTGTAGCGATTTCCATTTCCACAAAAATCCGAAGGGCGCCAAAATCCAACATTAAACTGTACCAACATTATCCAACCACTGTATGCAACGGGCGGGCCATTGTGAAAGGCTCACCTGAGTCAGCGGGCCACTTTTTGGCCCGTGAGCCCTCGTTTGGGCACCCCTGCCCTTTCATCAACGGCGGCCTACGCCTTGGCGTCCTCTATTTGGCCGCATATACAACATATATTGGTGCTTAATTCCACTTCCTCTTCTTTGAAGCTCCTTGATGAGACTCACATAGGCAACATTATGAGACAACAAAAAGAGATAATGACTACGTACTGTCCACTATAGGTACAAACTAGGATACTAAATTCACTACGTTCCCGAAATGTAGAAGGTCGATCGAAGAAAGGTCGTAACCGCAAATTCATTTTTCAATCAAGTGTGGCAATAGTTCAGACGAAAAACATTTTAAACTCCTTAAAAACTGCAAAATCTCATTATTTACCCCTTACGTTGGTGGTAAGAGTAGGGCTCTTTTCCGCCATTGCACCTCGACGCTAGCGCTGCAAGTGATAATCTGAATCGCCAATAGTATCCGTGATAGACATTGGATCGAAGAGGCTTTTGCCCGCTTGCGTCTTGCGAGGGAATGAAAACGCTGTTCGATAGTAAAAATGTTATCCTTTGAAATTATAATTTCTATAAAGAATTGCCCATTCAAAAATACATTATTGGAAGCTCGGCACAACACTAGTTATGCAGATTCAAACAGCTTAATATTTTCAAAAATAATGAAATTCATCACCAACCGAAGTAACAGTTCGTGTATTCAACATTCTTTTAAAAAGTGAGTATATTATCGTGCATAAATGAATGGCGTAATCCATTGGTTTTCAGAAAGTACACACCGATGACAAGATTGCTGGGTCTGTCTAAAACGCAGATCTGTGGATCTGCAAGATTAACACCTCGCATCTGCAGATCTCCAGATTAACACCCCAAATCTGCAGATTACCACCTAAAATTCCGTAATTCAACAAAAATGGGACTACAATTGAAAAAGAAAGTTACAGTAGACCAATAATAGCCACAACCCACAACATCGCCGATCGTATTTTGATGAGACAATAATTATAAGCGACTCACTCGATCAATCAGTATTGCTTAATTCGTTCAGACTTGAATTGCATGCAACAGCCAATCATACCATTTACGAAAATTTGCTTCAATTTTGACGCTTCCTTGTTAAATACTACTGGCACTTCCCCCGTAGCGTGCAGATCTGCAGAAATGAAGATTCATAAAAACCTGCAGATCGACCTTTTTGCGTTAATTGTTAAGCCTCAAAATGCATAATAGAGCCAATCATACTATTTATGATGACTCGCCTCAATTTATACCCTTCGTTGTCGATATACAACTAGCACTTCCCCCCTCCCCCCAAGCGTGCAGATCTGCAGATTCATAAAATCCTGTTGATCGGCCACTTAGTGTTCATTGTTCACGCTAAGTCGCCGATCTGCATGCTTTTATGAATCTGCAGATCTGCACGCTACAGCGGGAAGTGCCCGTTGTATTGACAAAGAGGGGTCAAAATTGAGGCGAGACATCATAAATTTGACCTACCACCGTCCTAAGGTCTCTCCGGCTAAGTCAGAGCAGTTTGCTCGTAAGCCCGAATGGTCAGTTTGAGCATTCGTGGCGCGCAAATGGTTGATTTTGGAATATTTAGAGCAGGAATTGTCTGTTTAGGGATTTGCGGAGCGTGAATTGTTAGTTTGCCCATTTTTGGAGTGCGTAACGTCAGCTTGGCCACTTTCAGAGTGGGAATCGTTAGTTTTAGCTAGTTGTAGCTCGTGTACGGAAGATTTAGCCAACGATGCCACGATTATTGGGGTTCATTCACCTTTGAAGATTTAACCAGTTTCATAGCGGGGATTCGTGATCTTTTCATGCATTTTCAGGGCTGCACGTACCGTCAGTCCAGACCGCGTGAAGTCTGTTGTGCTTTTTAGTGCATTTCATTCTGAAAAATGCACTATTGGTCTCGTCGTGATGGTGGCAAACATGGGTCATGTCATGTTTTTTTCACGTTTCAGAACCTCTAGAACACGAATTCAGTGGTCTCCGGAATTCATATATATATCTATATATATTTCTTTATATATATTTATATATTTATAATATTATGGCCGTTTTCTTGTTAGCACGATAACTCTCGAAGAAATTAGTTTAGCGGAACGCGCTTTCGCACAAAAATCAGTAGTCATAAGACACCGGTCGGTATTGCATTTGGGCCAAATCGGTCAAGGTGGAGGGGGGGAAAATCGGGCTTGAAGTCGTCAAAAAATCACTAAAAATCACCAGTTGATTCTAGAAGCATCATATTCGGTACGTATACTTCATGTTAGACTAGCCTTTGATTCCCATTTTAATTTTTTGAAAAAGTCAAGGGGGAGGGGGTGGTGCCCCCGGGGTGGAAGTAAGTGTGTGGTCTTGTTAGCACGATAACTCTCGTAGAAATTAATTTAGCAGAACGCGCTTTATCTAAAAAATCAGTAGTCATAAGACACCGGTCGGTATTGCATTTGGGCCAAATCGGTCAAAGTGGAGGGGGGGAAAATAGGGGTTGAAATGGTAAAAAAATCACTAAAAATCACCAGTTGATTCTAGAAGCATCATATTCGGTACGTATACTCCATGTTAGACTAGCCTTTGATTCCCATTTTAATTTTTTGAAAAAGTCGAGGGGGAGGGGGTGGTGCCCCCAGGGTGGAAGTAAGTGTGTGGTCTTGTTAGCACGATAACTCTCGTAGAAATTAATTTAGCGGAACACGCTTTATCTAAAAAAATCAGTAGTCATAAGACACCGGTCGGTATTGCATTTGGGCCAAATCGGTCAAAGTAGAGAGGGGGAAAATAGGGGTTGAAATGGTAAAAAAATCACTAAAAATCACCAGTTGATTCTAGAAGCATCATATTCGGTACGTATACTCCATGTTAGACTAGCCTTTGATTCCCATTTTAATTTTTTGAAAAAGTCGAGGGGGAGGCGGTGGTGCCCCCAGGGTGGAAGTAAGTGTGTGGTCTTGTTAGCACGATAACTCTCGTAGAAATTAATTTAGCGGAACACGCTTTATCTAAAAAAATCAGTAGTCATAAGACACCGGTCGGTATTGCATTTGGGCCAAATCGGTGAAGGAGGTGGGGGGGGGAAAATACGGCTTGAAATGATCAAAAAATCACTAAAAATCACCAGTTGATTCTAGAAGCATCATATTCAGTACGTATACTCCATGTTAAAGTAGCCTTTGATTCCAATTTTAATTTTTTGAAAAAGTCGAGGTGGAGGGGGCGATGTCCCCGGGGTGGAAGTAAGTGTGAGGCCTTGTTAGCACGATAACTCTCGTAGAAATTAATTTAGCGGAACGCGCTTTGGCACAAGAATCAGTAGTCATAAGGCCCCGGTCGGTATTGCATTTGGGCCAAATCGGTCAAGGTGGAGGGGGGAAAATAGGGGTAGAAATGATAAAAAAATCACAACAAATCACCAGTTGATTCCAGAAGCATTATATTCGGTATGATGATTCCATTTTGAAATAGCCTTTGATTCCTTTAAGTTCAGCTTAAGCAAACCCGGCAGCAAACAGTACGAGGGAGGGTCAAACATAAACGAAACAAATCATGGTCTCAACATTACTACTTCTGGGACGGCTTAGGGTATCCGTATACAAAATGAAATGCACTCTTTCCGACCGCCAGCTGCCGGAGCGAATTTTTTTTAGAGCGGTAATTGCCAGTTTGGCAATTTTTAAGGCGTTTTAAGGTGGGAATAGGCAGTAAATTGATAGCAAGCCATTTTTATTTTATGGACACAATTTCATAAACCTCTCCCATGACTAAATCTTGGATCCACGTCTGGACCCTGCGATATTTTGTTTTTAAAAACAGCCAGAGCCATGAAATTTCTTTTAAAAATGAGCCAGCCGCTCATTTATCCTTTAAAAAGGTGTGAAATCCCGTTGAATTTGCTTGTCTTCAGGAAGCCAGCCCCTACGAAATTGGTTTTTGATCTACGAAATCCGACAAATTTGGTCTCAAAAAGTGCCAAACCGTCAAATTTGGTTATTGAAGTAGCTAAAACCACGAAATTGGGGTTTTCGGTGTGTTCAATCTGTGATATTCGGACATCGAAAGTGTCTAATGCGCGGAATTGCATTTATGAAGAGTCAACCCGGTGCAAATTGACTTTTTAGCGAGTCAATTCTGTGACATTGGCTTTATGAGCGAGGAAAACCTTTTAAAATTCGTTCTGAGAGCAATAATCCACAAAATTTGGAATTTGACTTGATCTGTGAGAGGGGGGGGGGTCATGATCTCAGGGCTAAGCCCCTCTAAACATTTTACCTTAAATCCGCCCCTGGAGTTTTCGTGACGACTCATCAAGGTAGAGACCTCGCTACCGTTCCAATTAAAATAATATAAGTGCCCCGAAACACTTGGCTTCGTATTAAGGGTTTTCGGCGGTGTTTGTACAACAAACCGCACACCGACCTATATGCTCGTATGGTGAGGGTGTGAATCGCCCAACTCCATCCTGGGTATGCGACCAGGGGCCTTAGTAATGTAACCATGGGCAGTGGCGCGGAAGGGGAGGTAGGGGCCGCCACCTTTTGGTCCTTTCCCGAAGCTGCGTGGGCTGCGGGAGCAGGGGTAAGCCGCTCGCTGGGAGGATGGAAAGTGTTTGTGTGGTGGGAGAACCGATACATAACGAAGGATCGGGGAACCAGAAGGCACAAGGCAGTCCTGCCAGGCAGTCGAGAGAGAAAGATCAGATAGTCGGTCAGCGCAGTCGAGAGTGCGAGTTCAGTGAGTCCTGCCAGGCAGTCGAGAGAGCGAGTTCAGAGTGTCGTGACAGCGTAGTCGAGAGTGTGAGTCCGAAAAGTCCTGTCAAGCAGCCGAGAAAGCGAGTTCGGGAAGTTTAGCATTCCAGTCGAGTCGGATTAAGTTCAGTTGTAGTGAGATTCGAGAGTTATTCGCCCGGGGTGGATTCGAGAGTGTTCGTCTCATTGGTGGAAACCGTTTCCTTGGTGTCGTCAGAGCCAGTAAGAGTGAATAATAGTCAGTGCCAAGTCCGCGTCAGTGAAATCTGTTCGGGATAGTTCCAACAAGTTCGAGTTACCGTCGTAATTAACGGGTGTGATCACCCACCTTCAGTCTTCGAGTTACCGTCGTAATTAACGGGTGTTGACCACCCATCTTCAGACTTCGAGTTACCACCGTGGTCAATGCAGAGTGACCAACCTTCGTCAGTCGTCGAGTTACCACCGTGATTAACGGGTGTGACTACCCATCTTCGGTCTTCGAGTTACCATCGGGATTAATGCAGAGTGACCACCCGTCTTCCGTCTTCGAGTTACCACCGGGATTAGGCAGAGTGACCATCCTTCTTGAGTCGTCAAGTACCACCGTGATTCACGGACGTGACCACTCCTCCGACCTCACATGCAACCACCATCGGCCATCACGAACTTCGCCATCCCCGACACCGTACCAGGTTGGTGATAATCTTGTCTCCTCGTACGCCTCTTGTCTGACGGAGGGACCAAGGGGATAGAGCGCGTCGCTACTACTGCTTTCCCGCCAAACCCCGTGGGACGCTCCAATAATTTATGTGAATTATAATATCGTAATTTGAAGAATTTTCGGTTGTAAATAATAAACAAAATTTCGTTTAAAAGAACCTTGTTGCTTGGTCTACAAAGAAATTCCAAGGGAGAAACAAGGAGAAACGGAGAAACCATGGGAGGGGAAGCTTCATATGTGAAGTTTGGTCCCTCATTATTTTTTTTACCCCCCTGACGTCAATTTTGACAAAAATTTCCTTAGTTACGAGCATACCTCTGTAAGTCTATTTACCTTGATTTTAGCCCTGAAACTTGCTATGTATCCCTCTAAACTTGATATTACTACCCCATCGTACAATATCGCGGACAATCATCCCCAAACTTGAATTTGGCGGCTGATTATTCTCCAAAACTTGCAATTTTCAGGCTTTTTAGCTCTAACTTTAGTTTATAGGAGCTATTCTATCAGCGGAACTTGCAATTAACACCAAAATAAGTAATTTTACTGCAATTTTTTTTATCAAAAACCTTATAATTGGTGACTAAATTCATACCACTCTGATGGGAGGGGGGGTCCTTCCCTCACCTTTTCGAGAGATTGGGACTCTCTTCTAGTTTTTACTTCCATGTGGAAGGAAGTATTTCTGGGTAGGATATATAGATTTTAGGAGTCGTACCAGGCCTGCCGAGTCCTGCAGGGTTCAAATGGGTCATGGGCATGGGTGAGTGGGCCTTAGCCGAAAGGGTTTTGCCGCCTTTCGGATTCGGGAAACTTTCAATAAAATTTTACAATCTCCGAAACTTTCAATTTTAAACTTGTAATTCACGACTATTTATATGTCCATTATCTGCAATAATTGGTTGAGCCTGGCTGTATCATTCAGCTACTACCCGCTTTAGCCACGATTCGTAGCCTGGAATCAGGAAAAAATACCCTTGAGTCCTTCTCCAACTTGGGACTTTCACCCAAGTTGTTTAGGGCTAAATTACTATGCTACAGTGGTCTCGAAGACCAGAATTGTGAAACGCTAAGGTTTTTAAATTTCCTCGGTTACTGGGATTTGTCGAGGATGAGGACCCATAGAACGCTCGCCCAATATCCCGGAAGGTACATTTGAAACGCTTCTAATCACAGTGCCTAGCAGATGCAAACATTGGGCACGGGTGTGTCATTCATCAGCGTTTCAGTTCTTCTTTAGGGGGGTTGTACAGCTGGTCATTCTCTCATAGGCCAGTATTTAGTGTTCTAGTTATTTAGTAGGTCAGGTCAGACTCAGAAGACGGTATGTGACCGATTAAATAATTTAGAAGTCTGTAAGATTTTTAATTTGAGCAAAACGAATTTAAACAACAAATTATTATGGGCGCTAATCTATATCAGAATTTCCTCAAAGCAAATTTAAATCTTCGAGATAAGCCTTTATAATGGTATGATTTCATAGCCAACGACTCGCTCTGCTCCGATTGATCTCCATGCAGCAGCACCATATCCGTGTTACAAGGATAAATTGAGCACAACAGAATCCGCGAATAACCACCATCATCGCGTCGTTCACTACTAGACGACAACAGGTCGCCTGCCTGAGTTTGTATACCGTCGCAATTTTCTCAAAATTCGTTTTTGCTAAGTCGCGTGACAATTGTTAGCGACGACGGGGGATTTATGCCGTCCAACCGACGGTGTCGTTTGAGTGTATTTGGAAATCCTCGCAGAAACGGTGTTGATCTCTTCGAGGTCATGGCCTTGTTGAAATTTTAACAGCGACTCGGAAGTGACTGGAAGTGAAAAAAAGTATTTATGGTTGGGGAAGGAGCAAGGTGACCGATTCGAAACTTACCGAACGGATGGGCTATTGGAAGGGTGCCAACCATCACGCTCGCCGTTGTTCCAGTTTTCAGGGCGCTTCTCTTGATGGAGAGCATGCTCTGTCTGACGTTTCTTTCAGGTTTGACCAGAATTATGTATAGCTGAAACAAAAATTGAGTCAAGGGCGTGTTACCTCAGTGTGTGTAAAGAATTACCTTAGGAGAGAAGAGGCAAACAACTGTTACACTCGCTGACAGACTTATTGTCACGCATAAGCTTGTTATTCTCAAGGGCACTAGATTTCCTGTGACGAAGTACAGTGGGACAAACGCCAACCAGATTATGCACGTAGTGTACATTGTAAACCCTAAAAAAACAAGGTTGCAGCATTGAATGACAACCATCGCAGGCTAAAAAAATATAAATTGTACCAATGTGTTTGGATTCGTTGAAAGCCTCGGGAATATTTCGAGTTAGCACTGCGTAAATCGTGCAGACAAACATCAAAATATTAGGATAGGCGAAAGCTATCATCATGCTTGTGTCAATAAACGCGTTACAGACCAGCATGTTGTCCTCTCGTGTCGGATAGTGATGAATGGCTATCGGTGGAGCCACGATCATCCAGACTAAATTTATTAAAACCTGGCAAACTCCATTTTTTTTTTAGTTGATCGAAAAAGACAAAATTATGTGTGTAAATTCACTTGAACGCTGATCAGAAAACCGCAGATGATTAGTTGAGATTTCGGAGAGATGAAACTGGGGCGTTTTGTCGTTTTTTTGCCCGCTTTGAATATTCTAGCGATACGATTAGTCTTTGTGAAAAGAGCAGCGTATACAACTGTAAAGCAGAATCCCACTCCGAATCTGTAATCGGATTAAAAGTTAATCAATAGACTAGTAACATTAGAAATGGGCCTTCTTCAATAATTTAAAATATATTGGGAAAGAATTAGTTGATTTTTGTCCTAGAATCCCCCCCCCCACCATCACATTTAATTATGCTGCAATACAAGTGTTAAATGGTGAAAATCCCTTTACAATCGTTTGAAAACTTAAACATCACCTCTGGAAAGCGCAAACGAGGTTAGACGGTTTTAATACGAGGGCGAATGTCATCGAATAGCACATGAATATGCCGAACAGGAGAACGTAGCTCAGTTCACGTCCGGCGGCTTTGACAATTGGCGTGTCGTTGTGTCTAGCGAAAACAGTAACCACGAACAATGTGGCCACTATTCCCACGCTTGCCAAAGACATAACTCCAATGGCCCACTTTGATCCAACCCGAAGGTACACCTAAAATCGTCCGAATTACGAGAAATTATTCGAAGGAGACGAAAAGGAATTGTGTTTTCAAAAATTGTTACCTCAGGTAGCGAGTCGCATCTATTTTTCATGGCACTCGGCAAGGTACCTTTTGGACACATGAGACACTGCGTTTCGTCAAACGGGTCCAAAATCTGCAGCAATAAGTATATTGTTTAAAATTGGCCGTCCTGTGTCGATATTGGACGGGGGTCAGGATGTTGGATACCGGAGCTTAGAAGAGTGGGAGAGTAGACTGCTGGGCAAGTGGGCCGGATAGTATTTCAGGCGCGGCGATAAGCATGTGAAATTCGGGGAATTTGTGGTCTTACGGAACGCCCGAGCGGCCTTTTGGGCCATTGCTTGGCCGTGACTGAACTCTGGACGTAGGCTGTCGGCGGTGCTGCAGGAAACAGGGAATAGTGCGGCTTTCGCGGGTATTCCTGGATATAGGGGATATGTGGGGAACAAGAGGACGGATGGGCTGCCGAAATCAGAGGTTGTTCAGGAAATGGAGGGAGGAGTAGGTTTGCGGTCCCAATAAAGTGAGTAGGACCTAAATCAGGGCATGGAGGGGCAATGATGCGGTCAAGATTTGGACTGCCTGCTTTCGAAGCGAGGGAGTGCATTAATAAAAGGGATATGGACAATATGTAGGCTATACGACTTTGCTGCTGTTCCTCGGCAGACACAGCCTGCAGTAAGTAGTGGGGATGTTCATGGATCACTATGCTCTCTATACAGGGTGAACAATAACAAGATGCTCAGAGAAAAACCTGAGTTTGGGGACACAACTTTTTCCCCAGGAGCGTCTTGTCATTCCTAATAGTTTCCAACTTGCATGACTCGGAAATAGTGGAAATTTTTGTTAAATAAAACGTAATTTTTAGCAGTTTGTGTCTCTTTTGGTTGTAACGACTTCACCTTCAGTTTCTCATGATAGTTCTCAAGAAATAAGTTGAAGAGCGTTACATTTCCTTTGAAATGAGCTCTTTTCGGACATTTTTAGACCAACGTAACCACAAGTTACAGCCCTATGAACCAACCAAGTTTTTTCATTTTTCAAAAATGTAACTAGGTATGTACAGTTGTACATGGTACAAGTACAAATAACGGAATTTTGAGTACTATAGGACCTGCACTTCATATTGTTGTAGAAAAGTCCACCAAGGACCGGAGACTTGAGTCCTACCATAAGGCTCGGTGAAAAGATAAATTTTTCTTACAAAACAAGCTTGACACGGGTTGATCACGCACAATTAAACGTTACGCCGGAAAAAATGAAGCGTGATCAAGCTTGAACAAGTTCCTGGGTTTTACACTGCTCTTAATTACCCCTTTATTTCTACCATTTGTAGTTGGATGTTTTAAAAATGAGAAAAACTTGGTCGGTTCATAGGGCTGTAACTTGTGGATACGTTGGTCTAAAATGTTCGAAAAGGACTCATTTCAAAGGAAATGTAACGCTGTTCAACTTACTTTTTGAGAACCCTCGTGAGATACTTAAAGTAAAGTCGTCACAAGCAAAAGAGTTGAAAACAGCGGAAAATGGTGGTTTTTAACTCAATTTTCCATACAGGGTGTTTCAGGACGAATGCAGTATATTTTAATATGTTGTAGTACTAAGTAATTGCGACCAAAATCACCCTATTAACATAGGGTCGCAAATGATTTCTCTTGAAGTTACAGGCACATTTGTGTATTTTTAGTCACTTGCTGTTTTTCCTCTAAAAAGTCGTTACAACGACTAAATCTCTTTTTGTACCCTTAAACTGCTGACGTTTTTGGAAAGATCACACAATTTTACTTCAGGAAATGTCGATCAACATCATTTTGGTTGCCTCCAAACATTTCAGTAATTCCTTAAAAATGAAGAAAGAGGCGTTTTCGAATTTTCCTGTGTATGTCAACGCCAGTTTCTGACCAAGTGATCACAGTGAAAATTTTTCGCCAATTTCAGTAAAACATCTCCATCTCGTGAGCTTTCAATTGTTTTTTGAAGAATTGAAATCGGTTCATTTTTATATGAGATATTGTTCCTAACGTGTGAAAAAACATGGAGTAAGTCATCAATTAAGGCATAGGTGAAACTTCCTTGAACGCGTTATTACAAAGTAAAGTTGGTTTTTGCTGATTATTCAGTTTAATAACCTGTCTTAAATTTTCAAAATGAAATGCACTATAAGTGACAAAGGACAATATTGCCAAAAAATTTACCTCCCCCCCCTGACTGACAACTTTTAAGATATTGGGGGATAACTTGGTATGTACATTGAATAAATCAACGTAAAATGTATTCTAAAGAACACCTACGTATTTTAATCATTTTCAATCATGTCCAACAGCTGCTCTTTTGTTTTTCGTTTTCTTGTGATGCGTTTTTTCCAGAGTGAACATTTCTCACACACTACCTGTACCAATGAGGAAGTAACATAAAAAATTAAAATCGCTGGAGACATTTTTTTCTAAAGACAATGACTAAATATGACCAGGATTGAATACTAGTGCGTAAATGATTTATTTCGATTTATAGCGGATTAATTAAACTTGTCAATTTTTTTTGTTACCTTAAACGGCCGGTCTGTGATCTGTGACTCGTGACGTGTTTAAGGGGTTGTGACCCCTCCCACCCCTCTGCATCCTGGCTGTTATCATGTCTTGCCCCTTCTTGTTCTACCAATTCTCTTAAGTCCTATTGTTTGATTTGTGGGAAGCTATTGTGGAGGTCACGCGAATGCTATTATTACGTCATCAGTCTATATAGCCTATTTCAAATGGGTCCCACAACCCAATAGTTTTAAAAATTAATAAAAAAATATAGGGCCTGGGGCCTTATTCCGAGTTGTCGGGAAAAACTCACGTGAGGTGGTTGCTATGGCGAGATAATACTATTTCTGATTAAGCGCCCTTGGATACCGCTTGCGGGATTATTTCCCGACAACTCTAACTAGGCGTAACTAGGGCCCCTGATTTTATTTGAACGGATCGTGTTTTCATGAGTTTCAGGAAGTTTCACCTATGCCGTAGCGTCTACGCATAACCATAGTGCCCGTAGAAAAGTTTGTTGTTGATCAGTTGTTAATTTCATTAAATATTTTTGATGGGAGTGAGTGAGCAAATCTAACTGTATCGAAATGAAGCAACACGTTCAAGAGTCCATCACTAAGTGGTAGGCCAGTCAATATAAACATCAAACATCGCAAATATGCGTGTAATTGTTTTTTCTTTTGCACATTGTTAGGGCCAATGAGAGTAGTTTATACTCAAGTTTGCAACCTTCAAAACCTTGTGCTCAACTCGTGGCACTCGAAAAACCACGAAATTCCATCAATTTTTTAGGTTGTTAAACAAAAATACCAGAAGAAAGCGTTTTTCGAGCATGACCACAGTATACATTGTTGAAGCCAACTAAATTTGATACGATTTAAGCCCAGTCCGAGCGTCCTGCGTTTGTTATTTTCGGAGATACAGCCAATCAAACAATATGTAATATCGCCAAAAAGCGAGATATTATTGTTAAGGTCATTTTTCAAGACCCGTAGCACTCAAACATAATGGTCCTACAGTATATCCACGCGAGAATAAATCTTAGGCAGTAACTCAATTTGAATCTGACGCTATTGCCTAAAATTTATTTTCGCGTGGATATTCTATAGGACAGGGTGGCTGGTACTTGGATGAGCAAAATAATAGGGGTGATTAAACATCAAAAATGAAACAAAAATTGTCTTGTGATCTAAGGTCCGATTTCCTTTCCTAGTCGAGATAATAGATTTTTTCACGTTTTTCAGCACATCACTGGTTTTCGCAACAAAAACAGCTGTAACTTGCGAAGCATGCGTCCTAGATTAAATCCAACGACACCATTGAAAAGAGCACACTTTTTTCTGTGTGAGAATGGACATTTTGTCCAAAGTTAGCGAAAGATTCTTTGAGTAAACTGGGAAAATATCAGGATATTTTTAAAAATGTCAGTTTTTGACAACTGTTCAAAGCTAGACTACATTAGCCATGGTGCTCCCAGCGCCCGGCAAATTCCTCTAAAACTGTATGAAGTAATTAAGTTTAATACTTCATGCTTATTTTACTTCTGTCCTTTGCAATGTTTTGAGAAAAATCCATTGTTATACCAAAAAATGAGGCAATTATAGGCCCATTTTGAGTGCCTACAAGAAGATACGAAAGCTATTCCAAGAAATTTTTTTCAGCTTATTCCACTTTTATTTGTCTTTCCTCATAGATGAGCATAGGAAAAGTGAATTAAGATGATAAAAAAAGTTTTGGGAATGGCTCTTGATCTTCTTGTTGGCACTCAAAATGGGCCTAATTGCCTCATTTTTTTGTATAACAATGGATTTTTATCAAAAAATTGCAAAGGACAGGAGTAAAATAAGCATGAATTATTAAACTAAGTTACTTCATACAGTTTTAGAGGAACTTGCCAGGTGCTGGGAGCACCATGCCTATTGTAGTCTAGCTTTGAACAGTTGTCAAAAACTGACATTTTTTTAAATATCCTAATATTTTCCCCGTTTACTCAAAGAATCTTTCGCTATCATTAGACAAAATGTCTTTACTCACACACAAAAAAGAGTGCTCTCTTCAGTGGTGTCGTTGGATTTAACCTAGGACGCTTACTTCCCATGTTACAGATGTTTTTGTTGCGGAAACCCGTGATGTGCTAAAAAACAACAAATTGATTATCTGAACTAGGAATGGAAATCTGACCTTAGGTCATAGGAAATTTTTTATTGCATTTTGGGTGAACAATCACCCCTCTCATTTTGTTCAACCAAGTACCAATCACCGTGTATTTGAGTGCTACGGGTCTTGAAAAATTACCCTACCAATAAAATCTCGCTTTTTGGCGAGATTAGGTATTTTCTTGATTGACTGTACTTCCTGAAATAACAGACCCAGGATGCTCGGGCATGGCTTAAATTGTAGCAAATTTAGTTGGCTTTAACAATGTATACTGTGGTCATGCTCGAAAAACTCTTTCTTGTGGTATTTTTGTTTAAAAACCCAGAAAAACTGATGAAATTTCTTAGTTTTTCGAGTGCCATGAGTTAAGCACAAGGTTTGAGGGTTGCAAACTTGAGTAATAACTGCTCTCATTGGTCCTAACAACACGCAACAAAAAAATCAATTACATGCATGTTTGCGATTTACCCCGATTTTTGTGTCTATATTGATTGGTCTATGGACAGACTTTAGTTGTTCATTAGGAAAAATCGAAACAAGTGACCTTCTCGGTGGCCTCCAGCAGCCCGCTTACATCGGACGTCCGGGGACTTTTATTATGTTTACCTCCAACTACCTCAAACACAGCGGAAAAATAAAAATTCACTAATACTGGCCAAGTCGTCTATATTTTCTTATTGGCTGGACTAATTATAATTATTAATGAAATTATTTTTTCTGATTATATCTACCTGGAATTGAGAACAATTGAAACAATGCCAACAACATCTTTCCCCTTCGACGTATTTCTTCGCCTGACCAGTTTTGCAGGGTAAACTGCAAACCGATTCAGGGGGCTGCCTGTCAATCGTTCCAAACTGTACGGCTGAAAATGAAAGCGAATAACACACATCCAAACTTTTCAGCTGTATCAAATTATCGGCACCTGTCATGTCGAGCCTTAAATGTCCTTCGACGTACTCGCCAACGGTGACCCATTGATAGTTATTTGGCGAGACTTGTTTAAAATGAACAATGTTGTAACGCGCCGGACCGTCACCGTTTTGATCGAAATGAAACGTGGCTCCCGTTAGACCTAAAGAAAATAACAGTATGAATTTGTCGGATGATGCCCTTCCCCCTCCCCCTCTGGAGTGACTACCGATGAAATTAACGGCGCGTAAATATTTCAACAATTCAACGCCCCTGGTAGGGTTCATACGATTACAAATCCCTCGATAATTTCCGCACATATCTCTATGCATGTCTTTGAGAGCCATAGCGAGAGCCATGACGGCGTCACTGACGAATTGCAACTGTTTTTCAAAAACCACGTTTTTCTTATCTAGTTTCCAAGAAATGTCACATTCTCGGTTGAATCGAATATTGTAGGGCGTTGGTGTACTATTGGGATAACGACACTTGAAATGATCTTCCCAGAATTCTGTAAAAAGGAATTCAAATAAGTAATATTATTACTGGTCGATACTAGGAGGCAGCACCTGTGAACCACGGGTTCCGTTTGTTGTTTTCGACGGATCTCGACAAAAAATAATCTTCAAATCCAATCACCGGATTGGCTTGCGGTTGAACCGATAATGTGCCCTCCACTTCAGCTTCATTGCCGTTTGAAACTAAATCTCGGGCGCTCCAGCCGTCGGATCCAATCCAGGCGAAATTTCCCGTCGCGTTACAACGCCTGACAGCTCTCATTAATTCGCCAACTTCTTGATCCGATCCAAATATGATGACTCCTGTTAAATGAATAAACACGGTGCGGTCTCAAGTTGTGACGAGAATGATCGAAACTTTGCTGAAAGGGGGATGGGAAGAGGACATAGTGTTAAAATTGTTCAAAATCATGACATTCGGGTTGCTCTCTACCAGTGGCTCTATTCATTTCGTCGTTTTATCTGATTCCTCGGTCTTCTCTCTTGCGTTTTTGGCAGTTTCTTTCCTCGGCTTGCTAAATATTATTCGATCATTGCTGAGAATTTCGCTCGCTCGTAATGTGCAATAATGGGGAACTTGCATGAATGTTCGATTTGGGTGAAAAGTATACCGGTAAATTGGCACATGCCGACAAGGATATCAACGGTAGTTGCAGCCCGATTGGTGTGTCTGGTGATTTTTAAATAAATTTCAAAGTTCTTCAGGAGGGGATGGATGGTGCGAGGAAAAAATGACGTCAATGTGCAGTTTTGAAGCATTTGAGTAAACTCTAAAATGTGTTGTTTACAGATAACAATAAAAATTAAACCCCGGAAAACGCGTCTTCCCCCCTCTTCACAACACCATCTATTTCATTAACTGCCCTTTGACGTAATCTAACCCCCACTCGAAATTTTTAAAAATTCGCCTAAAAAACCCATGATTGATTTCAATGTAATGTGGGCAATAGTCTTGTTGAAGAGCCCTCTTTAAGAAACACCAGTGATTAAAAAATGTGCAAGTTCCCCATTGCTCTCCTGTAAGTCTCATAAGCTAAACGACCCCCCCCCCCCCATGGGTTTTTAAATCAAAATCTGGTTTACGACTTGCGAAAAGACAACGGTACGTTGTATAGGTAGTGGAGGTACGCAGGAGTTCCTAATATTGTAGGACTAAATATTTAGTTACAATGCTTGTTGGACAATCAGATTATCAGTTTTCGACGGAGAATGCTGAAATTTGGCGTTTTGATCAAGAACATTTATATTATTCACATGAAACTGGCAGGAGCATCTAGACCGCGGATTTCATGTCACGCTTGCGAGCGCATCCTAGCCGTCGCCCCTTCTAACCTTTTTCTTTTTCCTGGGACCCCCAACTTTTTTCATCAATGTTTTTTAAAAAATTAATAGGGGTGTTCCAGCGAGCATAGATAAGCTCCCTGTATTATTTATCTGTGCTCGCTGGGGTTCGTAAACTTTCTTAATGTTTGTAGTTTCGAAATTGCGTAGTCAGATGTTTGTTGCCAGGGAAATCAAGTTTCGAATGAATGAGTTTAAAATATGCCACGAACGAAATGAATGGGTCCGTTATAAAACTTCTAAAACTGGGATTAATCCTTCCCTCTTAATTTTACATGTGTTGAAATCAAAACCTCAGCAAGGGCTGAGCAATTTTTTGAGTTTTACAACGGGGCCATTGACAAAATGATTCTAATTTCGATTTCCCTAAATGCAATAACTTATTTTAAAAAGGACACTTCGAAGAAGTTTTCCTGAAGTTTGGGTTGTCCTGCGAGGTGATTTTGTATGCACAAGTACTGGTTCACTTGTCTGCAAAAATTAAAAATCTCATGAATGCCCAACTTTGAGCTGCTGTAGTATGGTCACGTAAAAGTAACAATATTGTTTCGAAAATTGCCACCCCTAACAGAAAAAAGGGTGCTCTATTTGAATCTTGCGCCAGAATTTGCCAAAAATTCGCTTGAAAATGACCAAATCGCATTTTATCACAAAAAGTGACATATGCCTTTAAAAACTCACAGTTGATAGAATATTACGTTTTGGAATTTGGACCATGGTGTATTTTTCGTCATTTCGATCGCAAATCAGGTCTACTTTCACTCATTTTATTATTATTATTATTATTGTTGTTATAATTATTTTCTTAAGGAGGGGTATCAGGAGTGTTTCCTCGACCCCTTACAAGTCCCCCTCGCCTAAACTTCGCACATATATTTTGGCTCCATTTCTACACGAATATTCTATTTCAAAGTCTAATTTTAATCTTCAAGAAGTTCTATAGTGACGGTAGATCTTGCTTTTTCAAATTTTATCCCTAAAATAACCCCAATACACTTTAGAATTCGATTGTGTTTTCGGGTTTCAAATTTCAGGGATGAAATTTGGAAAAGCAATAAGTATCTAACGTCACTGTAGAACTTTCGACACTGCAAACGTTCAACGGCGGGTCACGGTCTTTTTTACTTTTGCGTCTTTTGCAGAGATGTCTCTTCATATGTTCGGGGAAATTGAATTTATATTTAGTTTGAAAGTCGCAGTAGTAGCAATAATAACTCACAACTGGGTATTTTATCCCGTCGGTGGTTCCGGTACCGTTGTTGTCGCAACGAGTCGGACTGGTTAAACGTTTTGTCACACTGGTCGCACTTGAACATCGCGGCATTTACAAACTATCCGCTGAACGGTACGAACTACAACTAAAAAAACAACTAATAATGAAAGGAAAGATAAAAAAGTTAGATGGGGCGACGCTAGGATGCACTCGCAAGCGTGAAATGAAATCCGCGGTTTAGATGCTCCTAAACTGGCAATCCGAGCCACGGCTGTTTGTGGGCTCGGTAGAAATCTCAAGTAGAAAAAAATCTGATTTACCTAGTTTTTATTAATAAATGAATTAAACTGGGGCCTTATTCTCTAACGAAATAGAAACTTTGCTTTGGTAGAAACATTGAAATCTCATTCACGAATTAAAGAAAACTGAAAGGAAACATGATTTCTGAAAAAAGCAATGTTGAAAAAAGTTGGTGAATAAGGCCCCTGATGTTATCCGGACGACGATGGAGATGGAAGGGCATAGCCCAACACGATTCGAGTTTCGAGAAAATAGGCTCCCCGGCGGGATTTGAACTCGCAACCTCTGGATTACCAGTCCAGCACGCTGCCAATTACGCCACGGAGACGCATTTTGGAGTCGTACTCCGAGGGATAAGCTAAGCCGAACCCCACCCAGGTCCGTTGTTCCTCGAAACTCTAGGCGTTTCTCCTGATCGGTAAACCACGCCGAATTTTGTGTTGTTAGATTGTGATGTTGTTAGATTGTGATGTTGTTAGATGGGTATGATGAATAATTCTGTCGTCGGTATTTTTTAATTAATAAATTAATTAAATTGATGTTATCCGGTCGACGATGGAAGGGCATAGCCCAACACGATTCGAGTTTCGAGAAAAAATGGTTCCCCGGCGGGATTTGAACCCGCAACCTCTGGATTACCAGTCCAGCACGCTGCCAATTGCGCCACGGAGACGCCTTTGAGAGTCGTAATCGTCCATTTCGAGGTTCTTGTTTGGGCTATGCCCCTCCATCGTCGTCCGGATAACATCAGTTTAATTAATTTATTAATTAAAAATACCGGCGACAGAATTATTCGTCATACCCATCTAACAACATCTAGATAAGATAAAATTCGGCGTGGTTTACGGATCAGGAGAAATGCCTAGAGTTTCGAGAAACAATGGACCTGGGTGGGGTTCGGCTTAGCTTATCCCTCGGAGTACGGCTCCCAAAGGCGTCTCCGTGGCGCAATTGGCAGCGTGCTGGACTGGTAATGCAGAGGTTGCGGGTTCAAATCCCGCCGGGGAACCATTTTTTCTCGAAACTCGAATCGTGTTGGGCTATGCCCTTCCATCATCGTGCGGATAACATCAGTTTAATTAATTTATATTTAAAATGCCGCCGACAGAATTATTCATCATATCCATCTCATGTATTTTTCTCTCTTTTTGTATTAAATTTTAACTTTACTGGCGCAAGTGATTACCGTGGACCAAAACACAGCTCTGAATAAGTCCACATTATTTATTGTACATCATTTTAAATGCCTCTTGTCTTCTATCCCTCACATTTTTTTATTATTTTGTTTACACATGAGAAGGAAATTCATGGTTGCGCAAGCATGAATGTGCCTGTTCCCCACCATCGCTATCTTATAAGCCTTTAAAAATTATTTTTGTATAATTATATTTGTTTTGTAGTATTTATAGATTTATTATATTGATAATTCCTCCAAAAATGGACGAGTCAATGGAAAATCAGGGATAAACGCCGCTTAGGGGGTTAATAATTTCCAAGGTATTTAGACGTCCGTATCTTCTAAATGGATAATCGATATGTTGTAAGGAATTCACGATGCTCAGACATCAAATTGATTAGAATTGAATTCCTTTTTGAGACCTTTTTAGAGAGATTATCGTGCTGTTTAATTACCGCGTAGACCCATCCCATCGCCACAGTTGAGAAATCGCTTTTCGACTGTCTCATTTGTGAAAAAGAACCCCAATACCCCTGCACATTTTCCCCCACATTGCCACCCTCGACGCACGACCTGTGGTGTAAACCCTCAAGTTCAAAGGAAGTTTTAATTTATTATATCCTCTTCCACTTAGTAGAAAAGCCCTCTAATGAAGGGACAAAATGGAGGCTCGTAAAAAGCAAATCATTTTTCCTGGATTTTAAAGAAATATTCGCATATTTTATCCGCACATTTTTCACGTTTTCAAGAACTTTTATTTTCCGTTAATTAAAGTCTTGGCATTTTGAGTTTATTTCAACCAGATAGCTGAATAATTTTGCGGGAAATTCCATTACGAAAACGAGTCCAGTGGAAAGATAAAAAGGAAAGCACTTCTCAGCTTAAGAGATAAGGGTGGAAAAGGAATGGGATGTGAGAATGGACTAGCCTTGTGTCAAGGATTGTTCTCTGAAGCGGAAGTTAAAGTGGTGAAACCGTTACAAGAAATGGGATTTCCTTCAAACATAATGGAAGTGTACACGGTGGGGGGTGTGGGGAAACACATGAGATTGCAATAGATGAATCACGCGACAAAAATAGAGTCTTATAACTAATTTTAGAGTCCTTCAGCTGTAATTAAGTCTCGTATCGATATGAGGCGTGGATTCAGAAGGGGCTGATTGATGTGACCCCCTCCCCCAAGCATTTATCAGTACCTCGTAAAAATCGCATTATCCACGTAGAAATTCGTTGCAAGCCTTATGAGCGGGTAGATCTCCATAGTATTATTAGCGGCGGGGAAGAGTAAAACGCATTTTTAGCCTACTCCCCCCCCCCCCACTCAACGAATTCACGCAGGACGGACTCGCTCTCACGAAATTATCCCCGCACTTTGTCCATCCATTTGGGGTTGGGATATTTTTAGAAAATCTTGGCAAATAGTATTAAAATAAATAAAAAATGGAAGGGAAGGGTACAAACAAAACTGCTGCCCACTTCAGAAAATAGTCGATCATCGTTTTTGGGACGATCTGCTGCGATTTTCGTCCTTTAAATTACATCTTTGATGAGTTTCGGATTGACGTCCTTTTTCTTGTTCAAGTAGAATGGCGATGTTTTGCTGCTGTGTGAAAAAGAAACCACCACTGAAAGCGAATCGAAGCGCGCCCACAAACGCCCAATCAAACATGGTGAAACAACGCCATTCTACTTATTCCTTCAAAGACTTGTGGGTGAGAATTGTGATTTTTGCGTAGGTGTGTCCGGGAACAACAACCATCGTGAGCATTCCAATTTCCCTCCCCTCTCCAATCACGGTGCAGGACAAAAAAGAGCGTGAGTCCCGGTGAATTGAACTTACCTGTTTTTGACTGTACATTTGAATGATTCTACTTTTTAGTGAATTTCATTTACAGGGTGTTTCAGAATAACTTCAAACACAATTTGGGTGAAAGTAGACCTAATTTGCGATCGAAAAGACGAAATACACCAATGTCCAGAACGCAATGTTTATCCAGCTATGACTTTTTAAACGTTTTTGAAGGTATACGTCACTTTTTGCAAGAAAATGAGATTTGGTCATTTTCAAGCGAACTTTTGACAAATTCTGGTGCCAGATTCGAAAAAAGCACTCTTTTTTCTATTAGGAGTGGCCATTTCCAAGAGAATTGTTCCTTTTTCGTGTCCAATACATCAGCACTAAGTTGGGGTTTCAGGAGATTTTTAATTTTTGCAGATAAGTGAACCACTAAATGTGCATACTAAATCACGTCACAGGACAATCCAAATCTCAGGAAAACTTCTTTAAGGTGTCCTCTTTAAAATAAGTCATTACAGTTTCATTTCATTTCGACTTATCTTCAGAAATTGACCATTTTTCCTAAGAAATGGTGTTTTTTCACTACAAAACCGTAAGTTTCTACAGGTGTCTAGTGTAAGATTGGGATGGTTCTGGTGACGTGTTTTATCTTCTTACATGCAATTCATCATTTAAACCTCAACAGTACTAACGATCGAGAAAGTTGTTGTGGGTTGGACACACCAGACGATCGTGAAAATTGTCCAGCCTCCGTTTCGGCCTCAAGCGTTCAGCTACCTGAGCTACTCGGTCCTGGACTCATCAGCCCTGTAATTGAGCCAGCCGAGTACCGAGCCCCTATGGACTGCCCCTCGCCGGAACCGGAGGTGCCACTGCACTACGATCCCCACCCCCGGCGCTCAACCCGCCCTTCCTTCCCCGTTTGTTAGTACTGTTGAGATTTAAATGATGTATTGCATGTAAAAAGACAAAATACGTCACCAGAACCACCCCAATCTTACATTAGACACAAGTCAAAACTCACGGTTTTGTAGTGGAAAAACACAATGGGGAACTTGCATGAATGCCCGATTTGGGAGAAAAGTGTACCGATGAATACATGGAGAGAAGGAAATGAACGGTAGTTGCAGCCCGAATGGTGCGTCTGGGGTTTTTTGAATAAATTTCAAAGTTCTTCAGGAGGGGATGGATGTTGCTAGGGGAAATGACGTCAATGTTTAGTTGTGAAGCATTTGAGAAATTTTTTGTTTACAAATAACAAGAAAAATTGTCCCAAAGAAAACACGTTTCACCCCATCTTCCCCCACCATCCATTCATTAACTAACCTTTTACGTAATCAAATTCCCACTCAAAATGTTTAAAAAACATGATAGATTTCAGTGTTGTATGTAATGTGAGCAATAGTCTGTTTGAACCGCCCTTCAAGAAACACCATTGCTTGAAAAAAGTGCAAGTTCCCCACTTCTTAGGAAAAATTGTCAATTTCTGAAGATTTGTCGAAATGAAATGAAATAACCGTAATAACTTATGTTAAAAAGGGCACTTTGGTTGTCCTGCGACGTGATTTAGAATGCACAAGCAGTGGTTCACTTATCTGGAAATTAAAAATCTCCTGAAATCCCAACTTTGTGCTGCTGTAGTGGACTCGAAAAAGGAACAATTCTCGGAAATAGCCACTCCTAACAGAAAAAAGTCGCATCTTGCGAATCTTGCGTCCGACTTTGCAAAAAGTGACGCATGCCTTTAAAAACGTTTAAAAAGTCATAGCTGGATAAATATTGAGTTCCGGACCATTATTTCGTATTTTCGATCGCAAATCACGTTTACTTTCACCCAAATTTTTTTTGTTGAAGTTATTCTAAAACACCCTGTATAGTACAGGAAATAAAGCTTTAAAAAGGCAGAGTAGTAGCTACAAAACTCGGCTAAACTTCAAATTGTGGCTTTAAAAATTCCTTTTGATGTATACTTCGAGGATTCAAAGAGTCCGCAACGATACGGGGTTGCAAACATCCTTTTATGCGAGGGTAGTCGTTGGTCAGCTCATCGCCATAAGGGATGAAGAAATTTACCCGAATGGGGTGTCTAATCCTATGTAGTTTTGTGTGCCGAGTCGATAAAAATCAACCACAAGTCCGAGCGAAAGCTAGTTTTTGAGTTACCACGTGAATTGTACCTAACTTTGATGTGCTATGAAAATGTGTATCAAGATTTTGGGCAGGACTAACCATGTTCTTTGACATTGCGTAGGGTTTTTGTGCTGATTCGGATGATCGTTTGCACTGATCGATGGGGGGAAATACTTTTTGAGGTACGCCCACAAATATAAGAACAAATCCTTTTAATAAAATGCTGGATTTGTTTGGAGATATATGTCCGTAACTCAAAGTGAATTGATCCCAGTCATGCCTACTACACCTCCTTCAATTCAGCGTAAAAAACTACGTACGATGATAGAGAACCTTTAAAACACAGGTACTGCAACACGGATTTCAGCGCCATATTTGGTCCCTCAGTCGTTAGGGTAAACACAATATCATGAATGAAAAAATTGTCATCGTAACAGCAAATAAACGCGTTACCGTTCGAAATAAAAAAAAATACCGTGCTTGTCAATGAGATCAGGGGCCGTATTCCGGAGCCGTGTGAAATGCAGCAAAAATCGGTTGCTATGGAGGGATAATGTTATTTTCGCACGACTTGCACGGGAAGTGATGAGAACCGCACTGAAAACCTCCCTCGAAAGTGTCTGTTTTCGTCAACCCGTGCGGAAAAAACGAAAAAGGCACGGGTGTGTGTTAGGAGAACATCTGATTTTTTTTTTTTTTTTTTTTTTTTTTTTTTTTTTTTTTTAACAGTTAACCAATGTTTGCTGTCCACAGATTATGTTCTCTTGAAGGTCTCAACTTGTATTCTGTATTGTATATGACGTTATTGTTATTGTACTCGACTGCGTCTCGTTCGTCTAACAACACTCGCACGATATTTCTTACTTTCCGCACTTGTTATGAAATGTACTATTCTTATTCGGCGTCCTTGGATCCCGCTTGCGGCATTTTTTCTCGACCGTTCAGAATAAGGCCCCTGGTGGTAATTATAATCATATGAGGGACCAAGTATGGCGCCGATTTGCGTGTTGCATTACTCGTGTTTTATAGTGCCTTAACGATGAGAGAACGTGATTAGTCTTGCCTGAATCATGATACACATTTTCAGGGCACATTCATGCATAGAAAAAATCGCGGTTTTTCGGGTATTTTCGTTCATAACTCAAATAATATTCATCTCAGAGAATCGAGCTACCATGCATTTGATTCATCACCAAAAATAACTTCAGAAACGACATATGAAACGACTTCATCACGCGTAGGGCGCAGGTGGGGCGTGAGGATTTTTGTAAACTACTCAAGCCAAAAATAATGTTTTTCGTACAAATTGTGCCATAACTCGAGAAGTAATCAGCCCATGAACTTGGGGCTGATTTTTATCGACTCAGCACACACAACTACGTAGGATTAGTCACCTCGTTTGGGCATTTTTTTTCATCCTTCATAGAGATGAGTTGGCCAACGTCTACCCGCCCAAAATAAGTTCGCCGCCCCGTATCGTTGCGGACTTTTCGAATCCTCAAAGATACATCAAAAGGAATTTTTAAATTCACATTAGAAATTGGGCCGAATTTCGCCGCTATTCTGGCTTTATTTCTTGAACTACTAAAAAATGCACTGATGATGTAGTGGACTGTATATTAAAGGGAAATAAAAACTCCGTTCTCAAAGGCTTTCAGTCAATAATTAACTATTTATTTATTTTTCATGTGTATGTCTATTTAATTCAAGATGAAGCATTATCCATGCACTAACAATGGACCATTTTTCAATATGAAAAACCTGCTGTTTTGGCTATAAAACAGCGTAGTACGTGGTATATTAATGTTTTAAAGTTGAATATTTGCCTTGAATATAAGCAACACCGATCTTGAAATCAAATATTAAAAACTCGCAGGATTTTGAACTTCCCCCTTAAAAGTGACATCACAACATTGTAAACATTACACTACAGTATGGTAATAAATAGTACAGTTCGTTGTTATCAACGATATATAAATCTGGATTGCTAACACGGTCTGGAGGGGTGTGGAGGGGGCAGGTCGTCCTCTGATAAACAATCACCCTGTCCCTCTCCTTGTGTAGTTATGGCAACACAACTCTCTTCCGGTATTTACTTTGAAACTCCGTCCCTCTCATCCACTTGGGAGCTCATTTGATGGCTATTCTTTATCAGCAGTGATGAGCAGTGATATATCGTTGGTTGTTATGAAGCGTTTTTAAAAATATTGAACGTTATTTTGTAGCCAGTTTGATTCGCTATTCTCTTTGTACATGTTGTGACGTCACATCCCTATTTTTCATCTTTTCATTTTTCTGCATGGGAGTGGGGCAAAAAAGTTTTAAAGTGTTTTTTCTTGAACATTTCATCGTAATAACTAATTTCC
The DNA here is from genome assembly GCA_038030265.1 of Corythucha ciliata. Lineage (NCBI taxonomy): Eukaryota > Metazoa > Arthropoda > Insecta > Hemiptera > Tingidae > Corythucha > Corythucha ciliata. The sequence goes on from CM075943.1 coordinate 27,618,566, forward strand.
CACGCATTTTTTTTTTATTTTTCCGGAAAATGGTCCATTGGCCACGCAAACGATGTTGTATCTATCACTTTGGTGGCAAATTTGGGTCACTTGAATACTAATTCCTCTTGTTTTGTGTCTCTCTCACCTGACTAGAATTAAAATTGTCACTTTACAAGGAGGTGTGTGTTGTCGATGTGACGCAGGTGGGCAAGTGGAGTAACAATATTGGCATCTTCCATGCGTAGTTTGTGGCGTGTAACCCAACATTACCCAACCACGCCAGTTCATCATGCCCCCCCCCCTCTACTGCAGAAATATCCAACGACTCCCCAGAGCTACCCGCTACCCCTAACTGTTCGCCCCCGCAATTTCAGTTCGCAACGTTCAATCTAGTGGAGTTATTAGTAACTCGTGTTTCTTAGGTATTACCTACTCCAACTTCTTCAAACTATTTCAATCGAAAATGAAAATCAATACATTTTGACAACCCTCCTGTCGTCAACCCCTTCTCCTTCTCTAATAAGGAAGGTGGACATGTTTCCCACAAGCTCCATCAAACAAAGTGCAAGTTGTTCTATTTTCCAATAAAGCTGTTCAAATTTACAATTAGAACCAAATTGGCTATGGGACGTATCTGAGAGCCTCATACTCTGGTCGAGGTGGTGGATAAGACGTTAGAAGTGGTTGAACTACATGAGAACTGTGTGAGTAGTGGAAATAGAAGTGAGAATGCTCTAATGAAATCGTTCAACGCTCGAACAAGAGAGTTGTTAGAACCGAGGAATGAAATTGGGTGTCGATAAAACTTTCGACACCCTATTTCCACCAAGTTCGTATCAATTATTCATTTGATTGAAAACAAAGCAGAATGAATCGAGTGTTAAGTACCTACCACATATGGGATTTCTTTTAATTTTACAAAAAGACGGTTATCAAAAATGAACGTTGGCAATTTGTAATCTTCTTTTCTCAACTTAACATTGGCGACGAGGATGCCAACGTCAGAAAGAAGCAAGAAGAGAGAGTCATTGGAGAGCGATAAAGTTACTATCCGTCAAGATATTTCGGAACAAAAGGTTTCTTTTCCGAGTAACTATCGGTTAATAGAATTTGACTCTTCCAGCTCTGACTGGCCTGTTTTTTGTCAAAGAATCGTCAACGATTTCGAACTGTACGACGTTCCTAAAAACAAATGGTGTTATATAGCTCTGCTAAGTAGCCTGAGTGACGATGTCACCGGCAAATTGAAGGACCTCTGTGAGCCTGAACTTCCGCAAGCACGGAAATTCGATGAGTTGTTGGAGTGTTCTTTGATACTTTCTGTACTCCAGACCCCCAATTGCAGAATGCATCAAGTTTCAAAGTCGTTACAGCTTGAAGGCGAGCCGGCCCGTGAATTTTATTCAGTTCTTTGTAAACTTTCCAGACACTGTAAATTTCCGTATTTTTAGCGAGTGCTAATTTTCAGACAGGATGAGTGGGGGGGGGGGTTTAAAGATAAATGGTAATCAGTTTTTCTGGTCCCGCCGCTAGAAACTTGTTGATTTTTTTCGAACTGCTTAGCGAACCCATAACCCAATAACCACTTTGTCCCGCAATACAGCTTGTGTCGTGCAGGAAATTGCCTACATCTCAGTTCGTAACCTGCCACTCTCGGGTCTTGCACGAGAAAATTTATTGGGGAAGTGAGGGAACACTAACTAACGCCCGGATACAATTAATAGGCCCAAAGAGCAAAGGGACTAGGGCCCGTATTCATAGTCGTCACTCAGGCTGGGTATTCGCTTATTTCGACTCATAACAGAATATGATTCACTAATGAAAACGACCGATTTGAAGTCGCTTAAGCAAATACTCAGCTTGAGTGACGACTATGAATACGGCTGGGCCCTCAATCGCACCACGTAGACCTGTGCATTAAAGTATTCTTCCACTCTGACTATCTTAACCAAGACTATAACGTCGAAGCTTTTACGAAGTCACTTTCTCACGTTGCTTCCTATTTCATTATGAAAATTTGCAACATTTCCCTGAAACTTTATACACCTTTCAGGAGGAACTCTCGAACCATTTCTACATGAATAGATTTTGCGATTAATATAGGGGTCTTTATAATGACAGGGGGAGTCGAAGAGGAATTTTAAAATCTAACTTATTTCGGTCATATATCGGTGTGAAGTTGAATGGAAAAAGCCGACTCACCTCTCGCCCGTGGCTTTGTCTGAAGCCTGTAGATTATGTTGTCGTAAACGTTTTCCTTGGCTACGCCAGAATCCTTAACAAGTTTCTCTTTCACGGCGATGCAAATTCCGTTCTTCGATAGAAGTGAGTCCAACTCTTCAAACGCCTGTTGAATAATATTATAAACAAACAAAGTATTATTCTCCTTTGATAAATAAAAAAGGAAGCAAAAGGCATGACGAGACTCCTGGATATATTGCTTCTACTGTGGAATACTAAGACATTTATTTTAATTTTAAAATAGCAAGGAAAAAGGGAATAATAGAAAGAATTTCAATTTGAGAATATCCGAGGAATTCACTGTCGTTTTAACATTTTTTCATGGCTGCCGTTAAAATTTAAATCGTGAAATTATTTGTCTTGAGAGTCCATAGTTATTCCTTTTTTAATGATTTTTTCATTCGGCTAACTCGTAATTCACTTGATTTTTATCTTAAAATTAACCTTAATACCGTAGTTAGATTCTTCGTAGATTATGGAAACGTAGCTCCATCCTAGACGTTTCACCAGTTCAACCATCGCGTGAACCTGATGGTGATCCGAGGGTATTGTTCTCGTGAAGAATTCAAATCTTTGTTTATTGCTCAATTCTGGGCTTGTTGAAAAATAAGAAACCTAAAATAATAATAATAATAATAAAATGTCCCCGAAGTTGTGACAGTGTTGGCGGTGGGAGTTATCACCTGAGGGATTTTAAACAGTCTCAAAAGGTTGGCCACTTGAATTGAAGTGACACTTGAGGCGGCTCCAACCACGCCAGTTCATCATGCCCCCCCCCTCTACTGCAGAAATATCCAACGACTCCCCAGAGCTACCCGCTACCCCTAACTGTTCGCCCCCGCAATTTCAGTTCGCAACGTTCAATCTAGTGGAGTTATTAGTAACTCGTGTTTCTTAGGTATTACCTACTCCAACTTCTTCAAACTATTTCAATCGAAAATGAAAATCAATACATTTTGACAACCCTCCTGTCGTCAACCCCTTCTCCTTCTCTAATAAGGAAGGTGGACATGTTTCCCACAAGCTCCATCAAACAAAGTGCAAGTTGTTCTATTTTCCAATAAAGCTGTTCAAATTTACAATTAGAACCAAATTGGCTATGGGACGTATCTGAGAGCCTCATACTCTGGTCGAGGTGGTGGATAAGACGTTAGAAGTGGTTGAACTACATGAGAACTGTGTGAGTAGTGGAAATAGAAGTGAGAATGCTCTAATGAAATCGTTCAACGCTCGAACAAGAGAGTTGTTAGAACCGAGGAATGAAATTGGGTGTCGATAAAACTTTCGACACCCTATTTCCACCAAGTTCGTATCAATTATTCATTTGATTGAAAACAAAGCAGAATGAATCGAGTGTTAAGTACCTACCACATATGGGATTTCTTTTAATTTTACAAAAAGACGGTTATCAAAAATGAACGTTGGCAATTTGTAATCTTCTTTTCTCAACTTAACATTGGCGACGAGGATGCCAACGTCAGAAAGAAGCAAGAAGAGAGAGTCATTGGAGAGCGATAAAGTTACTATCCGTCAAGATATTTCGGAACAAAAGGTTTCTTTTCCGAGTAACTATCGGTTAATAGAATTTGACTCTTCCAGCTCTGACTGGCCTGTTTTTTGTCAAAGAATCGTCAACGATTTCGAACTGTACGACGTTCCTAAAAACAAATGGTGTTATATAGCTCTGCTAAGTAGCCTGAGTGACGATGTCACCGGCAAATTGAAGGACCTCTGTGAGCCTGAACTTCCGCAAGCACGGAAATTCGATGAGTTGTTGGAGTGTTCTTTGATACTTTCTGTACTCCAGACCCCCAATTGCAGAATGCATCAAGTTTCAAAGTCGTTACAGCTTGAAGGCGAGCCGGCCCGTGAATTTTATTCAGTTCTTTGTAAACTTTCCAGACACTGTAAATTTCCGTATTTTTAGCGAGTGCTAATTTTCAGACAGGATGAGTGGGGGGGGGGGGTTTAAAGATAAATGGTAATCAGTTTTTCTGGTCCCGCCGCTAGAAACTTGTTGATTTTTTTCGAACTGCTTAGCGAACCCATAACCCAATAACCACTTTGTCCCGCAATACAGCTTGTGTCGTGCAGGAAATTGCCTACATCTCAGTTCGTAACCTGCCACTCTCGGGTCTTGCACTAATTCAAATCGTAAAAATTGATATTGGGGAAGTGAGGGAACACTAACTAACGCCCGGATACAATTAATAGGCCCAAAGAGCAAAGGGACTAGGGCCCGTATTCATAGTCGTCACTCAGGCTGGGTATTCGCTTATTTCGACTCATAACAGAATATGATTCACTAATGAAAACGACCGATTTGAAGTCGCTTAAGCAAATACTCAGCTTGAGTGACGACTATGAATACGGCTGGGCCCTCAATCGCACCACGTAGACCTGTGCATTAAAGTATTCTTCCACTCTGACTATCTTAACCAAGACTATAACGTCGAAGCTTTTACGAAGTCACTTTCTCACGTTGCTTCCTATTTCATTATGAAAATTTGCAACATTTCCCTGAAACTTTATACACCTTTCAGGAGGAACTCTCGAACCATTTCTACATGAATAGATTTTGCGATTAATATAGGGGTCTTTATAATGACAGGGGGAGTCGAAGAGGAATTTTAAAATCTAACTTATTTCGGTCATATATCGGTGTGAAGTTGAATGGAAAAAGCCGACTCACCTCTCGCCCGTGGCTTTGTCTGAAGCCTGTAGATTATGTTGTCGTAAACGTTTTCCTTGGCTACGCCAGAATCCTTAACAAGTTTCTCTTTCACGGCGATGCAAATTCCGTTCTTCGATAGAAGTGAGTCCAACTCTTCAAACGCCTGTTGAATAATATTATAAACAAACAAAGTATTATTCTCCTTTGATAAATAAAAAAGGAAGCAAAAGGCATGACGAGACTCCTGGATATATTGCTTCTACTGTGGAATACTAAGACATTTATTTTAATTTTAAAATAGCAAGGAAAAAGGGAATAATAGAAAGAATTTCAATTTGAGAATATCCGAGGAATTCACTGTCGTTTTAACATTTTTTCATGGCTGCCGTTAAAATTTAAATCGTGAAATTATTTGTCTTGAGAGTCCATAGTTATTCCTTTTTTAATGATTTTTTCATTCGGCTAACTCGTAATTCACTTGATTTTTATCTTAAAATTAACCTTAATACCGTAGTTAGATTCTTCGTAGATTATGGAAACGTAGCTCCATCCTAGACGTTTCACCAGTTCAACCATCGCGTGAACCTGATGGTGATCCGAGGGTATTGTTCTCGTGAAGAATTCAAATCTTTGTTTATTGCTCAATTCTGGGCTTGTTGAAAAATAAGAAACCTAAAATAATAATAATAATAATAAAATGTCCCCGAAGTTGTGACAGTGTTGGCGGTGGGAGTTATCACCTGAGGGATTTTAAACAGTCTCAAAAGGTTGGCCACTTGAATTGAAGTGACACTTGAGGCGGCTCCAACCACGCCAGAAATAACTTTACGAATTTGAGTTTTGTTGCACGTTATTGCGCTGTCGTCCAAGTTACTAATTGAGCCTGAAACACATTGAAAAAAAAACAAAAAATCGGCCCTCAGCGAAGGAAGAACAATAATTAATGAGCTCATTTGAGCTTCAAGGAACGAAAAGCCATGCCTTTTTCAAGCTGGTTAATACATTTTGTTTAAGACGATTGTAGTCCGTTTTTCTATTATTCAAATCCGTCTTTAAGCTGGAGCATAAAGGTTGTAGTAAAACATTTATGAAGTAATTAGTCGAATAAGTTTAAGACTTTTTGTTGGCTGAATTGAATATATTTTTTATGAGCATTCCATTCCAAGAACATTCTTAATGGTCCGTTCCAACTCCACAAGATGCATGTGGAGGCCCTTCTATCGTTACAACACTAAAGTACCCAATAAAGAGTTGAATTACGATTTTATTTTTTGGGGTTTCTCTTCAAAAATACATACATGTTTAAATTAAAAGCTCGGGTACTTTCCCACATAATTATATACCTGCTGGGTGTGGATGACCCAGTCTCATCTACACCAGGGGCGGATCCAGGGGGGGGGAGTAATGCGGGTAACTACCCCCCCCCATGATTTCAGAAAAGTTGATTTTCTAAGAAATATAGAGGGAATGTCACGACGATTCCCTGAAGACAAGCGGTGGTTGGCATGGTCGATTCTCTGATATACAAAGGCTACCCCCTCCCCAGCAATGCCAATTTCGTAGCCTCACCTTTTCATAAAGTGATTCTTCATGTATGAGATCGTGCAGAATTTTTACATGTTGATAAATGTATCATTAATGTAAAGGGCTGCACCTTGGTACCTATTAGACCGATGAATATGTCTGTCCCGTTTTCGAAGAAAATCAAATGCACCTTAACTTTCTGCAGGGTAGATACCCCTCCACGATGTTTCCACCATGAAATTTAGGTGGAAAACTCGTGTAACATCCTGAATCAACACCCCAAAATGTCAATAACTCAGGAATTGTGTCACTGGCAAATTACCTGACTGCTGGTCTGTAAATGTAGAGGGTTGTTTGAATTCTAAAGGAAATTTAGCGCTTCAACGTTTTAAGCCGGATTTTACTATCAGCGCAGCGTTATTTAAATTGTTCCCAGTCGAAAAGTGAACATGTGGTAACTAGGAATAAATGTAAAACACGCTGCGCTCGCTAAGCGTTTTGCGCCGCTATTAGGAAAACCCAGCTTTACAGGCCGTAGAACGCATACTTTTCAAGTTAAAGGGGGAAAAAAACTCAGGTTTTCGGTCCTTCTGAAGTTTCTATGGGAAAATTTTGGTGGGAAACTCATGAAAATTACTCATAAGTTTATAAATAAAATAATGAGCGATTTTTTTGTGGCAATAATGACCATTTTTGAGAAAACAGATTGCTTTACTCTTCAGTGGTTTGACCAGCAAAGTTATTCAAACGATCCTTGTGATTTTCAACTAGCTAAAAATCATTAAAGCCTCATGTGAAGCGGTCCTTTGAATGGAACTGAATGTGAACGCTCACCAAAACATCAAAAGATATCGCTCCGGCAGCTGGCTGTCGAACAGAGTGGATTTCACTACTAACAAGAATTTCGACGTTATTAGTAAATTAAATTAGGGATTATTGTGCAGAAATGGCTAGTTAGAAATACTAGTTAAAGTAGAGAGTTACACTGTGTGGTAATTTTTGTCAAATACATAATAGCAAACGAACTAAAAACGTCGAAATTCGTTGTAGTAAATGCACTCTATGTATTTGATAGCCAGCTTGCTGGGGCGACAATTTTTAATACTTTAGTGGGCGTTCACAGTCAGTTCCATTCAAAGTCCGATGAGGTTTTCATGATGTTTAGCGTGTTGAAATTTGCAAGGATTGTTTGAATTTTGCAGGTCAAAACAAGCGATTTTGAAGAGAAGAAAAATCACTCTTTTCTTCTTTAAAAAAAAAATGTCATTTTTGCTAGAAAATTGCCAATTAATTAAACGAACGCTCACGAGTAATTTTGAATGGGGCACGATGGAGAAGTTATTATGATCCATGGAAAGTCGATAGGCGCAGATTTAGTATGGTCAAGTGGGGGTTGACTTTTATCGAAAATTAAATATTCCCGTATCGTAAAATCTTAAGGAGCTGCCGAGGTGACGGAAAATAGTTATTTTTTGACGAAAATTGCTAGTCCTGACTTTCTGTCAGAGTACAGACGGTCTGTCAGGGTGTGCTTTTCCCGAATCGATCGCCAAAAATTTACAGAAAGTCAGCTAAAAAGCGAGTTATTCGCATTTAGTTTAGGAAATTGATGTATTCTACAAATACATATGTTAGAAAAATCATATCTGGATGGGTTTTGATTTTCGTACCATGGTGTTTTAAGCATTTTCGATTGCAAATGAGGTCTACTTTCACCCTATTTTTTTTCTACACTTATTCGCATCAACCCTTTATGTAAAAGTAGAAGGTTTTCGACAGAAAAAATGAAAACTCAGAAACGCTAGGCACAACTTTTGGCAGCCCGAAAACCACGATTTTTGGGTCATTTTATCAGTTTTTTTTTTCTAACATCCTCTAAACGAGTGGTTTTAGAGGGAAACCTTCTCGTACAAAACATTTAGAGCCGTATTCAGAAACCCACCTTTGCGAAGCCTTAATAGTCCAGTCAATCTAAGCATAAAAATGCAAAATAAATACAATAAATATGGGATTTTGTTTTTTTGTGGGAATGTGTACGGGAGGGTCCCCTGATCATTGTCTAATAAAGTCCCGAGCTGAACCACCTGCCCCAGAGGGAGGGGGGTCGTTTAAAGGTACCTTTTCGTGATTTTTCGCCTGTGTCTAAAAACCGGTGCGTCTTAGACCAAAACTTTTAGACAATGAATGTAAGCTCCTTGAATTATCTTCAACTTTTACTCCACGCATTTTTTTCAAAATTCCCAACAGTTTTCGATATATACGACCCTGAAATGTGGCCTTTTTCAAAAACATTATTTTAACCTCGTTTTTTGTCAAACTTTTCATCTTACCTTCTTACCTGTTCAATTTTAGCGTAAAGCATGAATTTAGAAGTTGTTGAGAATTGAATTTGCTTCAAGAATATATGCATAAACGCCAAATTATCTTTAAGAGGTCGTTGGCTATGAATTTTGTGGTTTCAAAAGGAAGTCTACAAAAATGATTCACTAATTTCAAGTTTTCATCCTCAAACAAAGCTGCGGCGCTTAGCCGCCACGTTAGCAGTCGCCATTTCGTCATTGCGACCCTCATAGGCCCTGGTGAGCCGGGTCTCCTCCCTAACTCGATTTTACCAGGTCAGGTCGAGCGTCAGGGGCGGAAAGATCGTTGAGTGCAAAGTCCACTCAAAGAAAAATACAGTGATTTCGCCCACTGCATCACTTCCACACACCGTCATGCCTGTAAATCTGCCGTCAAATCTGTAAGATTCACCCCAAAACCCATGAGATTGAATCAACGGAAAATATGACTTACGTTAGTCTGATTTAAAACCAGTCATGAGCGTTTGGCACTTTCGAAAAAAGAATTTAGTTATTTTGACTCTTGCAAACGTCAATTTCGTGAATTTTCGCTCATTCAAAACTAAATTTTGTGGATTCGTCTCGTTCAAATCCCAATTTCACTCGTTCAACACCAAATTTCGTTGAATTTGCACCTTCAAAAATCCAATTTACAATTGACAACTCCAACAAAGGAAGAATACTAAATACGATAAATGATAATCAATAATATTTGAGTATTTGAAAAAGTTAAGGATCCTCAGCCATAGAGTCGCCCTTATCATCTTCCTCGTCGTCAAACGGGAAGGTATTGTTGCAGTGGCGTGGCTTGTTGGAAATCCCTCCCCCCTGCTAAACTAGCCTTGGCGCTCCTTCAACTTACAATCAGCTCAATCTCAGGACTGAATAAGGAGAAGATTTTGACGTTTATTGCTGGAAGTCCTCATCAGAAATTTTCATTAGGTTAATTAAATTATTTTTGAGTTGAAACATTCATTTTTATTGCACTTTTGTCGCCTAGTCTGACGACAGAGGACTGAGAGAATAGCAGCACTGCGTCGTACCCCCAATGTTTAGCTAAGCACTGAGTTCTCTGAGAATTTTTCTTTTTTAAAATTATGAACGATATAGTTCATAGCTATATCAATTAAATAGATAAGTAGATGGGGGAAAATACCCTGAGCTCAGCGCCTCCGAGGGCCGTGGGGGCTATTGCTACGCCTCTGTATTGGTGCAGTCTTCCTGGGAGTTGCTGCTGACCTTGAAGCAGAATACCCCGGCCTTCCTGCAACCACATCTTGATTCGCACTCACCCCCGTGCAGCGGCAGAATATGGAGTTCAGCGCGTGATTTGGTACAGGAGGGGGGCGTGGTGGTCACAGGAGCCAGTTATCCCCCTTCCCCCTTTCCCGATTCAAATTCCCTTGGCGGAAGACTGTTTCCCAACCAAGTATGCAAGGTCTCTTTCCAGAGGCGTATATCTCGAAAACTCCGAGAAATGTTAAAAAATGTATGGAATAAAAGTTATAGGGAACTCAATATGCTTTCATTCTGTACTCGCAAAAAATCGTCTTAGACACACCAGTTTTGAGATACAGACGAAAAACCTCGAAAAGGTGGCTTTGAACGCTCCCCTTTCATTCGGGGGAGGGCGTTCAGCTCGGGACTTTATTAGACATTGATGGGGGGACCCCTTCCTTCACATTTCCACAAAAAAACAAAATCCCATATTTATTTCCGCTCCAAAGCTTAGATTGACTGGACTATTACTTTAAGGAGTTGGAAAATGTGATGGTTTATACAAATGTGCCATCTGTTTTGAAGCGCTTAAAGGAGACGAGGTTAAGGTTGGTTTCTGAATACGGGCCTTAGGGTCATTAAATTTCCTACGCCTTTACGCCTTTCGTGAATACATTGGTTTTCCATGACCAATACGGTGTACGATAAAACCTTTCGGGCCTTTTTTATAAAATGTTTAAAGTCTTAAAATCACTTGTTTTCGACCAATCTATGCTCCGTGAGCTTCATTTCAGACCATCAACCTTCATTCCATTAGCTTAACTACCCAACTTTTTCAAGCCCCTCCGCCTCGTTGAAAATTTCGAAGCCCTCTATTCTAGATTTTCTATAAAAAAAAAACAAAAAAAAACCGGACCCCATTTTGCCTCCAGAAAACAATAATTTATGCGTTGAACTTGATGTTCTGGTATCCTGGGACTCCCTATAGCGTCGGTAACCGGTAATTTGTATGGGTAAAAGCCTAATTTGACTGGACTAATACGGCATAGGACTAATACTCCAAAATTGAATTAATTTTGGAATCGTTGGAATGATGTAACATGAGGGTGTTGGTGTAGATGGCGGGGGGGGGGTCATAGGTATCACCTCCCCCCAGGATTCAGACCTGGATCCGCCCCTGATCTACACCCTTCGCTTTGCCCCCACCCCACTCTCGGACAGCCTCTCCTTGAATCTAATTTCCCGGCCGAACGTTTTGGCACTAGACTAGTAAGAAACGGGAAATTTTGTCCCTATACCAGAAAAATCAATAAGTTATTATTTTGACTGAAAATATTGAAACTTGGCGTCGATGAGTCGGCTCGTATTTCATTGTTTTGATTTTACCCTTCCCTCACCCAGCATGGCAAAAAATAAAATAGCCTTCTGCCTCCCCCTAGTTCCTAACTTCCTAGTAGGCTGTGGGTAATATCGAGATCAAGCCCATTCTGATTTATTATTATTATAAAATAAGTATAAAAGATTCAAGTGGCGAATGTTGGAAGGGGTTAAATGTTAGGGTAAAACTTTTCTCCTCTTAAAAGTTCAACTCGTTGTTCAAATTGACCTCAATTCAAGTCCCTTCACTGTTTTAGACTTCCCCTAAATCTCCTGCTCTCTCCTGTTGACTAAAAGCGTGCCCTGGAAAGTTACTTTTTAAAGAAACCCAATCTGCTGACTTTGATAAGTGTCGCGACGACGAGCAGGGCGCTAATGCTAACACCTTACACTCCATTAAGGATTCACTTCACTCTTTTAAGCCCCGAGTGAAACGAGGGTCAGTTGAGCGGAATTTAACTTTTCTTTATAGGAAGCTAGGCACAACTCTACCGCCTCTTCTGCATTCACATAGTGACAATAAACGCTAACAAAAAATTGAGGACGCGATGCGTTGTTCATCACGCCCTCATGTGGTTTAAAGGCACGTTGTCCAGTTTTAAGGAGCTTCTATGCGTACATTTCAGTAGATTCAGTAGAGGGGGGGAGGGGCCGGGATAAGGCCCCATGACTAGTCATCCCCCCTCCTTCATTGCAACTTACAAAGTACCTACGCATATAAACCATAAACCAAACCTACGATTTCCATCCGCCACTCCGTGCGGACTTTTTTTGTTCGTCAGCAGTGGCGTTCATTTGACTTATAAAAAAAAGTATTTTGCGATACAAGGTCGCAATGAAGGCTATTTCGGGTGAGGGCGGAAGCTGCCGGCACTAGAGAACCTTTAAAACACTGGTACTGCAACACGGATTTCAGCGCCATATTGGTCCCTCCGTCGTTAGGGTAAACACAATATCATGAATGAAAAAATTGTCATCGTAACAGCAAACAAACGCGGAATGCGGTCGAAATAAATCGACTGGTTAAAGGTAAAAGGTTGTAACCCTCAAATTTTTGAAAAGTGCGATTTCTACGCTATTTCGTAGTTGCCACCAAAGTTGTATAGATACCAAGTTGCTTCACTCTTCTCTTATCGTTGTACTACAAAACAGCGGTTTCAAGGAAAGGTCCGCGTTTTGCTCGCACCAGAGGACGCTCCCTCTGATAGCGCGTCTATTAATGTAATCGTTACGGTGTGAAAATTAGGGAAAGTTAGTTTTATTTTGTTATTTTTGCTGTTATTACTCATTATATTCACGAAGTTTCTGTATTTCATAGAAGTATGACCTGCTGTGTACCTCAGTGTACAACTGGGTACCATAATAACAGGAAATTTCTGAAGGAGGAAAATAAAAGCAGCACCCCCCTCACTTTAAAATACCAAAAGTAAGGTTTTTCAAACTTCTTCTTGCTAGGAAACGTTGGAATTGTCGGTGTCGGTAATGCCAGTTTAAGCTTGATTCACGCTAAATAGTGACGAACAATGAAAATAGTGACGTGTCAATTTTGTTCGGCAAAAATAAAAATATTATTCTCACAATTTCTAGGGACCGGCTAGACTGGACCGGCACGTGATAGTAAAATCCCTCAGTGATTTTTTAAACTTTTTTAAAATATCAAGGCAATTTGACATGATAGAGTGAATTAAAAATTACTGTGCGCTCATTTTCTGAAATACTACTTTCTAAGCACGGCCTGTCACATCACTGTTAGACCGAGAGGAGAGTGCCTCGTTTACTGACCCAGAGTTATCTCTACTGACCGGGTACTTACAATGATCGGTACGAGCTGAAATTTCGCAAACAATTTACGCGTGGGTCAATACGACTTGCCCTGAAATTTGATCTCAATCGGTTGCGGCAAACTCGGGAAAATCCGGGAGTGTCTCAAGCTGGCAAGTCGTATATTGACCCACGCGTAAATCATAGGCAAAACTTTAGGTTGATTCGAGACATTACTGGTCAGTAGAGAAAACACTCTGAGGAAAACGCGTCAGGTTGGTTGTATGCAAAAATTAACCTCGATCTGAACGCTTTAAGTACCTGATCAGTAAAGATACCTCAGGGTCAGTAAATTAGTCATTCCCAACCGAGAGCTGGCGACAGTCCCAGTCAACCTGAAGAACATAGTCATGAAATTAGCACCATTGTGTAGATAATGATGAGCTGAATACGAATATGGACGTCTGCCTGGGGATTTTGCCCTCAGCAGCCATAAATAAATTAAACCGGAACAAATTACGAGTAGAACAAATTGGTTTTATTTATTTCTAGGTTCCATTAGAATGTGTTTCAACTATACAGGGTGTTCCAGGAGGAAACGTCAATACTCGCACATGTTGTACTACTAAGTAGGGCGAACCAAAATGACTACATGGACATATGGTCGGAAACGCTTTATTTCAGAGTTACAGGGAATTTAGTGTTTTTTAAGCCAAATCACCTCTTTTCCACAAAAAGCGGTCTTAACGGACTAACCGTTCAACATAGAACAAAATAAACTACATTTCTGAAAAGAGCACAAAATTTAACATTGGAAAAATCAGGAATAACATATTAAAATCATCTTTATGTACGCTTAGTTATTTTTGGAAAAATCGAAAAAGTGTTACGTTGAATTTTCTTGTTTTTTTCAGAGGCGAATTTCGCTCAATGTTCAGTTGGTCGAGCATTGACGAATTATTGTAAAACATGCCCATTATGTGAGCTTTCAATTGACGTAAGAAAATTGAAAATCGGTTGGATTTGTACTGAGATATGACACGAAAGGTTTTGAAAACAGTGCAAAATTGTCAAAATAAGCCACATTGCCAGCTGCCATGTGAAATCCCCAAAAATTGCTTTCGACGTCAAAATAACCCCACAATTCAAGGAAACAAATTATTCAAGAAAAATTAGTGCACCAAATCCATCATCACCATCCCCCACCACTTTCACTAGTAAATACTCGTTTAATTAGTTTTTCAGGTATCCTTCCGTAATTATTTTAGTTCAAAATTTATTTTTCTGGTACAAATCATATCATGCGCGTGAATCACTGCAATTATCACACAAAAACGTCTGAAAAATAGCACCAGACGAAAACTAGAAGGAATCAGACCAGTTAATTTGTTTAATAATTGATTATTTGCTAGTGAAAGTGGTGGGGAGATGGTGATGATGGATATGGTGCACTGATTTTTTTAAAATTATTTGGTTCTTCGAATTATGGGGTTATTTTCACGTCGGAAACAATTTTTGGGGGATTTTACCTGACAGTTGCAATATGGCTTATTTCGACGATTTTGCAGTGTTTTCCCGAACCTTTCGTGTCATATCTCAGTAAAAATTCAACCGATTTTCATTTTTTTTACGTCAATTGAAAGCTCACATAATGGGTATTTTAGTGCATTTCATTCTGAAAATGCACTATTGGTCTCGTCGTGATGGTGGCAAACATGGGTCATGTCATGTTTTTTTTCACGTTTCAGAACCTCTAGAACACGAATTCAGTGGTCTCCGGAATTCATACATATTATTTATATTCTATTATTTATATTATATATATATTATTGTTATTTTTATTTTTCCTGTGTCAGAGCTTGGATTTCTCAAGAAAGAGAGCAAAACAAATGAATTTTTGCACCTGTTATTATTCACATTTTTAGCCCAAAATGTATGACTTTTTCGCTTCTTTTCGAATTTTATTGTCAAAGGAGGGAGATAATTCCACTTTCGAGTACACCGTTGGAAAGCTGGGAAAACGTAGAAGTTTTTAAGACGCTTGACAACGTGTGAAGCAATTTTTGGCGACACAGTAAATTGTTGTTTGAAGTCAAATTTTTGTTTTTTTGCATTGACGCAACGAAAACGTTACCTTTTTAGGCGCTTTTGACCATTTAGAATACTGATTTTGCATTCATCCCATAGAAAATATTCCGTAGATTACGAAACTGCCATTACTTATGAAAAAAAGTGAAGTAGAAGCTGAGAAATAGCAGGTTTTCGTTGAAAAATACAGTTGCGCCTAAAAATCCCTAAAAAAAATATTACTCTATAACAAAAAGAGATAGGCCGCTATCCGAATAGGACTTTTTTATCCCATTTTTGGTGTACTATTACCCAATTTTTTTTTGCTACTCAAAACTGACCGCCCTGTATACGTATACAGGGTGTTAGCGTTAAGGTCGCACCACCGGCCAGGGTTCGATTCTGCAACTCATTTGCGGCAAAAGTTGTCCTCTGCAAAAAAAAATTTCACCCCGCACGAAGTCCGACTTTTTTCACTTTTAAGATTTTTGTCGTGTTATAGACATCACGTTACTAAAACGACTGTAACTCGCTTATTTCTAAACGAAAATCAAATCTGAATACACCGTTGGAAAGAGCGTTAAATTTACCATCTTCCCAGTGCTAAATATTATTTTAAATGTAGGATTCAGGGGACGAAAAATGAGCCTGAGTAGTAAAATGTGAGGAATTACGAAAATTTGCAGAATTTTCAAACGTTTTCAACTCCGACTGAATCTGTCGGTTAATCGTACACTGCAATCTTAAAAGTTGGCGTAGAATCTCAGCTTTCATGAGGTCTAGTCATTTTTTAAATTAAAAAATCGCATAGGTGAGAAAACCGCGTCTGATTGAAAAAAATAGGTGGTTTTTTATCTTGCTCAATTATTCAATGACTGCCAAATCTTCACAGTTTGGTGGAATAGGGGTGGGTTTTACTTGTTTTTTCTCGCTGAATCGAGTAGCGGTTGGCGCGCATATCACGCTAGAACTGAATCGGGCGGTGCATATGTGGCTCATGAAATAGGAGAGCTAGGGGAATAGGGGTAGTGTGGTGTTATGTTTAAAAATGAATTTATTTTCCACTAAGGGTTGCGATTTGTGGGAAAAGTCCGAGTATCTCCAATAACAACGAGAGAACATGCGGGAAAAGACGAACAAGAGCTACTTTATTCACCTCAGCATGATATTTTCTGTGTGTCCGCTATTTTGGTTTAGGCATATGCGGCGAACCTCATCCACTGCTCCTTCTGAAACCTCTGGATTCCGCCTTTCTTAGTCACTTCATATGAATCCTATCCAGCACTTCCAGCAGATCATCGATCTCAGGATGCTTTTCACCATATCTTTATAAACTCATGTTTTAAGTCCCTCCACAAACGTTAGCCGAGAAGGGTAAGTTCCGGTCTTCTAGGAGGCCATAGAATTGGTCCTCTGAATCCAATCCACGTGTAAAAAAATGCGTTCACTTGGGAGTGATAAATCTCGTACTCTGATTACTCGGAGCGTTTTACTGTAACTGCATGTAAACGCCGAGCATGATTACCTCGGAGCATTGTTTATCAAATAGGTAGAAAGCGTTTCTAGAGGATCTGCTTGAGGATTAGCGTATTTGGCGATCAAATCAGGCAGAATCATTGGGTTTTAGAACGGATAGTGGGGACCAACACGAAGGACACACCGAAAATATGCCAAAGTGAATAAAATAGCTCTTGCTTGTCTTTTCTAGATGTTACCATCAGACGGTCTATTCCCGAATTGCGTCCCTTAGTAGAAGCGGAATCCTTTTTAAAATATTAAACATCGTATTACCCCTATTCCCCTAGCTCAACTAATTAATTCATGAGCATCGTTAGCACCACCATTCGATTCAGACACAGAAAAAACAAACATAAAACAGGCGTATCCCACCCTTTATTCCACCAAACTGTGAAGATTTGGCAGTCATTAAATAATTGAGTAAAATAAAAAAAAGCACCTATTTTTTCAATCAGAAACGGTTTTCTCACCTATTCGATTTTTTAATTAAAAAAATGACTAGACCTAAAGAAAGCTGAGGTTCTACACCAACTTTTACGATTGCAGTATACGATTAACCGACAGATTCAGTCGGAGTTGAAAACGTTTGAAAATTCTGCAAATTTTCGTAATTTCTCACATTTTACTACTCGAGCTTATTTTTCGTCCCCTGAATCCTACATTTGAAATATTATTTTGCATTGGGAAGATGGTAAATTTAACGCTCTTTCCAACGGTGTATTCAGATTTGATTTTCGGCCAGAAATAAGCGAGTTACAGTCGTTTTAGTAACGCAATGTCTATAACACGAAAAAAATCTTAAAAGTGAAATAATCTGAAAAAAGTTTTGTTCCGACAGCAGCCTGTCGGGAAAAGTGCATTTCATTCATGCCCTCATAAGTTAGAAAGATATCAATCAATTATGAATGACATTTAGGCCGTGGTTTAGAAAGTCAAAATCATAAAATCGTGTTTCTTTTTACCGCAGGCCCCTTTTTGGCACCAACTGAGGGGGAACAAAATGATGAAAATGAAAAATGAAACAGAGTCGGTTTGGTTGCCTATACGATATGGGAAGGCGGACTCTTGTTAGAGGAGTTATTTGCAATTAAAATCTTTATCCCGGCCTAAATTTCATTCATAATTGATTGATATCTTTCTAACTTATGAGGGCATGAATGAAATGCACTTTTCCCGACAGGCTGCTGTCGGAACAAAACTTTTTTCAGATTACGTTAATTTTTAGGCCAGTCAATATAAACATCAAACATCGCAAATATGCATGTAATTTTTTTTTTTTTGCATGTTGTTAGGGCCAATGAGAGTAGTTTATACTCAAGTTTGCAACCCTCAAAACCTTGTGCTCAACTCGTGGCACTCGAAAAACCAAGAAATTTCATCACTTTTTTCTCTTTTTTTAACAAAACTACCAGAAGAAAGCGCTTTTCGAGCATGACCACAATATACATTGTTAAAGCCAACTAAATTTGCTACAATTAAAGCCCAGCCCGAGCATCCTGGGTCTGTTAGTTCAGGAAATACAACCAGTCAACAAAATACTTAATCTCGCCAAAAAGCGAGATTTTATTGGTAGGGTAACTTTTCAAGACCCGTAGCACTCAAATACCGGGGATTCGTACTTGGTTAAAAAAAAAATGAGAGGGGACGTTGTACGTCCAAAATGCAACAAAAAATTTCCTATGTCCTAAGGTCAGATTTCGATTCCTAGCCGAGATAATCAATTTGTTGTTTTTAGCACATCACGGGTTTTCGCAACAAAAACAGGTTTAACATGGGAAGTAAGCGTCCTAGGTTAAATCCAACGACACCACTGAAAAGAGCACCCTTTTTCTGTGTGAGTAAAGACATTTTGTCCAATGATAGTGAAAGATTCTTTGAGTAAACTGGGAAAATATCAGGATATTTTAAGAAATGTCAGTTTTTGACAACTGTTCAAAGCTAGACTACATTGGCCATGGTGCTCCCAGCGCCGGGCAAAATCCTCTAAAACTGAGTGAAGTAACTTAGTTTAATACTTCATGCTTATTTTACTCTTGTCCTTCGCAATGTTTTGAGAAAAATCCATGGTTATACCAAAAAATGAGGCAATTAAGCCCATTTTGAGTGCCTACAAGAAGATCAAGAGCCATTCCTAAAACCTTTTTTTTCAGCTTAATTCACTTTTACTACGCTAATCTAGGAGGAAAGACAAATAAAAGTGGAATAAGCTGAAAAAAACATTCTTGGAATAGCTTTCGTATCTTCTTTTAGGCACTCAAAATTGGCTTAAATACCTCATTTTTTGGTATAACAATGGATTTTTATCAAAACATTGCGAAGGGCACGAGTAAAATAAGCATGAAGTATTAAACTAAGTTACTTCACTCAGTTATAGAGGAATTTTCCCGGCGCTGGGAGCACCATGGCCAATGTAGTCTAGCTTTGAACAGTTGTCAAAAACCGACTTTTTTAAAATATCCTGATATTTTCCCAGTTTACTCAAAGAATCTTTCACTATCATTGGACAAAATGTCTTTACCCATACAGAAAAAAGGGTGCTCTTTTCAGTGGTGTCGTTGGATTTAACCTAGGACGCTTACTTCCCATGCTACATCTGTTTTTGTTGTGAAAACCCGTGATGTGCTAAAAACAACAAATTGATTATCTCGGCTAGGAATCGAAATCTGACCTTAGGACATAGGAAATTTTTTGTTGCATTTAGGACGTACACCTCCCCTCTCATTTTTTTTTAACCAAGTACGAATCACCGGTATTTGAGTGCTACGGGTCTTGAAAAGTTACCCTACCAATAAAATCTCGCTTTTTGGCGAGATTAAGTATTTTGTTGACTGGTTGTATTTCCTGAACTAACAGACCCAGGATGCTCGGGCTGGGCTTTAATTGTAGCAAATTTAGTTGGCTTTAACAATGTATACTGTGGTCATGCTCGAAAAGCGCTTTCTTCTGGTAGTTTTGTTAAAAAAAGAGAAAAAAAGTGATGAAATTTCTTGGTTTTTCGAGTGCCACGAGTTGAGCACAAGGTTTTGAGGGTTGCAAACTTGAGTAATAACTGCTCTCATTGGTCCCAACAACACGCGAATAAAAAATTAATTACATGCATGTTTGCGATTTACCCAGATTTTTTTGTCTATATTGACTGGTCTATTTTCAGATCAGTTACATTAGGTTAAATGGTATGTCATTCATATTTAGCGGAATGCGGAGTGCCTGGGTTCAAATCCGAAACAATTTTTTTTTAATTTTTTTTTTGTTTCCTCCCTTTTTGGCCCACCTCAGGATTTTTTACTCAAGATTTATTACGCTGTAGGCAAATCAAATAAAAGAGATGGCTCAAAATACAATGTCAATGAAACTTTTTGGTAATTGGGTGGTCCGGTAAAGCATAGCGTTAATTTAATAAGCTCCCCTCCGCCGAGAACTCCCCTGCCATATCAACGGATTTGGTTCACAAAGGTCTCATTCGAAAGCGCGTTCATTTCTCATTACTCGAGTCAATTTTGGGGGCAATTGCAGCAACAGCCGTGCGGTAGCGAATTTTCAACTAATTCAAACCCCTCTTTCACACCGTTCCCGTGGACCGATTCATCTGGATCACGAACTCGTCCGAGATATTCACGCTATTGATTTTTAGACCAAATTTGGTTGCCCTAAGTAAAAAATTGCGACCGTGATCGTGCTAACAAGCGAGGGGTCATATATTTGCTATATATATATGTAGCAAATCGAACTGACCTCGGATTCGTGTTCTAGGGGTTCTGAAACGTGAAAACAAAGTATCACAACCCATATGTGCGACCATCAGGGCGAGACCAATAGTGCATTTTTTGAATGAAATGCACTAAAAAGTCGGACTTCGTGCGGGGTGAAATTTTATTTTGCAGAGGACAACTTTTGCCGCAAATGAGTTGCAGATTCGAACCCTGGCCGGTGGTGCGACCTTAATGTTAACACCCTGTATATAGAAAGTGAAAAATGGAATCAAGCACACTATTATTTCCCCTAAAATGATAATAAAGCTTCTTGTAGGTCTAATCGTGGTCGGCGATGCAAAATAAAAACATTTCGTAGCGTTTATTGCACCAATTCATAACAATTAGTAAATAAAATAACAAATAAATTACCTAAAACTTCTTTTTTTACAATACATTTTCAAAATGTCCTCCTCTGTTCCGAAGGCAGGCTCTTGCCCTTTTTTCTCGTGGCACCCACTGTCACGCGAGGAGAAATATCGGCTCGAAGGGCCTCAAAAGCTCCTGTAATCTTTCTTCGAAGCTCCTATTGATGCAGTAAACACGGTCTTTTACCAAACCCCAGACGTGGAAATCCATGGGCACCATGTCCGGGAATTGAACCCCCTCATCATAAATCCACATATCATAACTTCTATCCAAATACTGGCGAAATTCGATCAATTAGGGGGGAGGGGGCACGATCATGTTAAGAATAAGGCTTCGACGAACATCTTCCCCCAGATTTTGCTTTGAATGAGGCAAATCGTTCTGAATAAAGTTCAAGTACACTACGGGAAGTTTTTATTTTGCATCGCTGACCTTGATTAAGGCCAAAAAAAATTTTTTTTTTCATTTTAAATAAGAAGCAGTGTGTTTAATTTAATTTTTTCCCCTTCATTTCTTCGAAAAGGCCTATTGCAAAGAACACCCAAACAAGCACTTTTCGCTGAAACGTGTTCATTTCTTCAAACTTCTACAAAGAGGTGCGGTAATCTGAGTTTGGTACTTTGATCATCACTAATGAGGCAAGTTTTTGTGAAATTTGCCAAACCTGGATGGCATTTCAAGATTCGCTATCATGCAATCAAGTTACGGCTAAACTGCCTAAAATCGGTACAAATCTCCACAATCTGACTGGTTACTGGAAAAGTGCGACTACTTTTGGGGATAACTGGACCAATTCCCACTGAAAAATGTCTGCTCTTTTCGGTAGTGCCCTCAGATTTAATGTACGTGTAACTGTTCTCGACCTATAAGCGATGAATCCAATAAAATTAACGTTATGGCTAAAAATACTAAAATATTGATTATCTCGAAAATGGTTGGAAATCGGACCTATGTTTATATGGACTTTTTTGGTCCATTTTGGACCTAGAAAAATCCCCTGCATTATTGCCGTCGACTTACCAAACACCCTGTATATATAATATTATGGCCGTTTTCTTGTTAGCACGATAACTCTCGAAGAAATCAATTTAGCGGAACGCGCTTTGGCACAAGAATCATTAGTCATAAGACCCCGGTCGGTATTGCATTTGGGCCAAATCGGTCGAGGTGGAGGGGGGAAAACAGGGGTTGAAATGGTCAAAAAATCACTATAAATCACCAGTTGATTCTAGAAGCATCATATTCGGTACGTATACTCCATGTTAGACTAGCCTTTGATTCCCATTTTAATTTTTTGAAAAAGTCGAAGGGGAGGGGGTGTTGCCCCCGGAGTGGAAGTAAGTGTGTGGTCTTGTTAGCACGATAACTCTCGAAGAAATCAATTTAGCGGAACGCGCTTTGGCACAAAAACAGTAGTCGTAAGACCCCGGTCGGTATTGCATTTGGGCCAAATCGGTCAAGGTGGTGGGGGGGGGTATAGAGGTTGAATGGGCAACCTGAGCCCAGGGTTCCATTGAGATTTATCGAAAACTTTGATGGGGGGGGGGGGTGAAATAGGGGATGAAATTTCAAATAAATCGCTTAAATTCACACGTTTAGGTATTATAAAATACGGCGCAAAAATGTAATATAACAAAGCCCTTGGAAAACTACCGACACTTTTCGACATTTTTGAAGAGAGGGGGGTGAAAATAGAGGAAGAAGTTCGGCTTAATGAAACAAATTATGGTATCAAAATTATTACTTCTGGGACGGCTTAGGGTATCCGTATACGGAATGAAATGCACTCTTTCCGACCGCCAGCTGCCGGAGAGATTTTTTTTTTTTTTTACAATAATTGGTCAATGCTCGACCAACTGAAGATTGAGCGAAATTCGCCTCTGAAAGAAACACGAAAATTCAACGTAACACTTTTTCGATTTTTCCAAAAATAACTAAACGTACATAAAGATGATTTTAATATGTTATTCCTGATTTTTCCAGTGTTGAATTTTGTGCTCTTTTCAGAAATGTAGTTTATTTTGTTCTATGTTGAACGGTTAGTCCGTTAAGACCGCTTTTTGTGGAAAAGAGTTGATTTGGCTTAAAAAACACTAAATTCCCTGTAACTCTGAAATAAAGCGTTTCCGACCATATGTCCATATAGTCATTTTGGTTCGCCCTACTTAGTAGTACAACATGTGCAAGTATTGACGTTTCCTCCAGGAACACCCTGTAATTCTAGGGAAGGTTGGAACAAACCGGCTGTTTCAGACCACCTATACCAAAATCTATTAGACCGAGAGCTGGCGACAGTCCCATTCAACCGGAAGAACATAGTAACGAAAGGTATGCAAAATGGTGGCCTTTGACCCCCTTTGTACGAGTCCGGAAGTCTGCCATGCTGTATCTGGGGCCTAAGGATTTTATAGCTAATTAAAGCCTTAATTTGGGACACGAATTTGACCAGAAGAACATAGTCCTGAAACTAGAGTCATTCGGAAGGTTTTATGGAGCTGATTACGAATATGATCGTCTGCCGCCGTCTGCCTGGGGCATTTGCCCTCAGTGGCTCGCCAACTCACGAAATTCAGTAAACTTTAATTAACCGGAAGAACATAGTCCTGGAACTGGTCTTATTCGAAAGGATCTATGGAGATTATTACAAATATAATCATCTGCCTGGGGCATTCGCTCTCGGTGGCCAGTCAAACTCCCTAATCAGGGATATTAATTAACCGGAAAAACTAAGTCTTGAATATTGTCTTATGCGACAGGTTTCACGAAAATGATCGTCTGCCGGCGTCTACCTAGGGCGTTTGCCCTCTGTGGCTCGCCAAACTCACGAAATTCGCAAAAATTTTAAATAACTGGCAGAACATAGTCCAAAAACTGGTCTTATTCGATAGAATTCATGGAGATTATTACAAATATAATCGTCTGGCGGCGTCAGCCTGGAGCATTTGCTCTCGGAGCCAGTCATACTCCCTAAATCAGGGATATTAATTAACCGGAAAAACTAAGTCTGGAATATTGTCTTATGCGACAGGTTTCATGTGGCTGAATACGAAAATGATCGTCTGCCGCCGTCGGCCTGGGGCACTTGCCCTCACTGACCCGTCAAACTGCACAGAGGGAAAATGATTAACCGGAAGAATATAGTCGTGAAACTAGTCTCATTCGAAAGTTTTAATAGAACTGATTACGAATATGATCTTCTGCCGCCGTCTGCCTGGGGCATTTGCCCTCTGTGGCTCGCTAAACTCACATAATTTGGGAAATTTTAATTAACCGGAAGAACATGGTCCTGAAACTGGTTTTATTCGATAGAATTTATGGGAATGATTACAAATATAATTGTCTGGCGACGTCAGCCTGGTGCATTTGCCCTCGGTGGCCGGTCAAACTTCCTACATCTACGGCGGCAGACGATCATATTCGTAATCAGCTCCATAAAACCTTTCGAATTAGACTAGTATCACGACTATGTTCCTCTGGTTAATCATTTTCCCTCTGTGCAGTTTGACGGGTCACTGAGGGCAAGTGCCCCAGGCAGACGCCGACAGACGATTATATTTGTTATCATTTCCATAAAACCTATCGAATAGGACCAGTTTAAGGACTATGTTCTTTCGGTTAATTAAAATTTTCCAAATTTCGAGAGTTTGGCGAGCCGCAAAGGGCAAATACCCCAGGCAGACGGCGCCAGACGATCATATTCGTAATCGGCTCCACAAAACCTTTCGAATGAGACTAGTTTCAGGACTACGTTCTTCTGGTTAAATTCGTGTCCCAAATGGAGGACTTAACTTAGCTATAAAATCCTTAGGCCCCAGATACAGCCTGGCAGACTTCCGGACTCGTAAATAGGGGGTCAAATGCCATCATTTTGCATACGTTTAGTGACTATGTTCTTCCGGTTGAATAGGACAGTCGCTAGCTCTCGAACTATATGTTATTTTGTGTTCATTATTGGGTTCTTGTTTCCAGTCCCCCCCTTGTTACCTCCCGACGACGTCTATAATATATGGGAACTGAAGCCCTATCCCGCAGACCCCCACCGCCCACGCCTCCCTAATGCCTATGATGCTTCCGTTTTTGATTTATGAAAAATGTTATTAGAATCAACTAACTAGATGGAATTCTGCTATCCCACGAGCCGAACGGGATTCAACTCTCAAAGATAAAGTTTGGGCCCTTCATTTTCAAGAAGAGGACATCTTGAAATATGTTGAGACCAAACTTCCGAACGGGGAAATTCATAACATTCCACGAGAAAGATGGTCTTTAGTAAAGGGTGCTATGCCCAGGATTTTTCCCGGGTGTCCAGAACGACTCCAAAAAGTTGTAAGGACGAGGAAGCCTCCAGCACCAATACAACAACACCGTCATCCATCTCAGTCAACTCAAACATAGAGCTTGTGAACGGGCCTTAAATAAAACAGACTGGGGACTTATTCTTGAAGTTATTCTTTCAATAACTTAAGCAGAAGTAGTGGCCTTACGAGCTCGAACATAAATGCATTTATGCTGGACTACGAGCCCCACGGGATGAAAAACGTGTTATTTTTCTTCCCATGAATGATGAGTCATATATCTATAACTATCAACATTTTGATTCAGAAGTATAATGTTCATAACATTTTACACTTGAAAAATAATGCTAGCAATTTTAGATGTGTAGCCGTGTTCTGTGCTGCAATATAAACGCCAATATTACTGACTTAGTCATCCTAAGCTCCTAAACGTGCGTTAAATTCATTTTAATTCTCAAATTAGGTGTTTAATTAACCATTAGAACAAGAAAAACATAAAATAACACACTTCAACTCATTTACTGCTATTGCAAAATAGACGTGCTAGCGGAACCAGACCTCTCTGACGGGAGCGATTTTCCCTTCGACCATGAGAACCGCGCGTTATCACAAGCGAAGCAACTTGGTATCTATACAACTTTGGTTGCCACTCTCCCGGAGGTACTGGTAAAAGGTTGTAAGACGGTCAAAAAGGGGCTGCAAGATACAATACAATTAATGTTGGTGTAACCCACCCAAAACGTCAAACAAAGACCGGTAAGATGTTATAAGCCACTTGCAACATGTTACTATAGTGAACACTGGCGTGAGGGAAAGATTTGGTGAAAGGGCGTGGTCGTTTTGGCGTACTTGTAAGCGTTTTCAAAGTGGTCTTTGTGATTTTTATTTCTTAATAACTATTACTTGATAATTTTCGATGAAAATCAATTTGACAATCAATTAGTCAATGAAAATTATTGCTATACTACAACTTAAGTTGTCAATAAACTTTGTTTTAAAAACCAACTACTTCTGGGGGGTTGTAATAGAAAAGTGAAACACGTGTGAGACGTGATGAGAATTAATTTCACCGCCATGTGTTCATAAATTTTAGCTGTCAAAGTCAATCTCATCTCGTCTCACATGTGTTTCACTTTTCTATTACACAACCCCCCACGTGTCAATCAAATTAATAATTAATGTTGCAACCCCGACAAATCATGTTTTGAACTACCGGTAAAAAGTTGTTAGCCACAACTTTTACCATGAATTATATTTTTTATTGTACCAGACCTAATACCCTAATGACTGCGTGTATTCAAACAGAAATAAATTTACATTTTATTACGCGGTAGTTCAACCCATGTTAAAGAGGGATGAACGGTTCTAAACAGTATTTTGGCATTCCTATAAAATTTGGGAATCGAGGGTCACAACCTTTTGCCTTTAACCAGTCGAAGTAGAAATATCCTACTTGTCAATGAGATCAGGTGAAAATTATAATCATATGAGGGACCAAGTATGGCGCCGATTGGCGTGTTGCAGTGCTCGTGTTTTATAGTGCCTCGCCGGCACGAGACGCAAGTCGAGTGCCGGCAACCGCCCGAACCTGAAATGCCCATTGCACATTGCGACCGAGTAAATCGTACGCTATTTTTTCTACAGTCGTTAATTTTTGTCATTTCCTAAAACTATAAAATTACACCTACCACCAAACCTCTAAATAGTGGGAAGGTGCTTATTTTTCGTGAAAATATTTTCGCTTCGTTCATTGTTTTCAAACAAATGAATTTAAAACATGTGATCCTACTAGAATACATTCATAAAGCTTAAAGAACAGTGGGACACGGGCTACAATTGCTGTTATAGTGTACTGGAGTAAGAACATTGCCAGTGGATTTCATGCCCAAATACTTCAGATTGAAGGCCGATGGAAAAAGTGGAGGAAGAACCGTGAGAAATGGGCCCATTCCTCACGCTTGGATTTCATGTCGCACGGTCAGGAGCAATAGCCCTCGTTGCACCTTCCACGGAAGGTAGCAAAGTAGGTTATTTCGAACGACTGTAGAAAAAAAAAAAAAAAAAAAATCAAAACTTGCGTGCTTTGTATAAAGATGTTTATTATAAAACTGAAAGTCTGCGCAATCAGCGATATTGTTGCATTCCTTATTTCACCTAGTGGAAGTGGAAACAAGAAGTGGGAGAAGAAGAATGTACACGAAAAATAGACGAGAGAAGTTTTGCCTGAGTAATTTTGATCAGTACGTTTAGAAACTATCATGAAGTCAGAGCTTTTCCTGTGTTGGCTAGTCTTTAGCGCAGCCATCGACGCCGCCCTGACTACTCCAAAGTACGACTTTGACGATGATTGGGGTATCGACGATCCTGAACATAGTGCAGCGCTTCGCATTCTTGCCAAAGCTTTAAGAAGGGACGTTGGCATCATTGAGACGTGTTCACTTCTCATTAAAATGACCGACCCCGGTGTATGGTCCGTAGCGTCTTCGCATGGACAGAAAATTGAAAGTGACCCGAATGATTACTCTTCAAGCTGTGAATTCATTGATGAAGTCAGCAGCAACTTGCAAAGAATTGCCACTAGTTCGTCAT
Source organism: Corythucha ciliata (assembly GCA_038030265.1). Lineage (NCBI taxonomy): Eukaryota > Metazoa > Arthropoda > Insecta > Hemiptera > Tingidae > Corythucha > Corythucha ciliata. Next base: position 27,646,269 of record CM075943.1, read on the forward strand.
TGTCGCACGCAATCATTACGATGGCCAAGCAAGAGAATAGAGCTATGAGGAACAACTTATGCTGCATCGCACTGCAGCATAATTTGAGGCTCACAGTCGAAGAGAGAACCCCGTCAAGCCCTACACGCTGTTGTCAGCAATTCGTGAACTTGACACAGAAAGGTACCGTGTAGACATATGATTTTACACACAAAAATTCATTGCTTCTTAATTTTACTTGTTCTCCAGGAAAAATAGCCTAAGACTTCTCAACCACGGCACATTTTTGAGTACTTGATGATATTGTGACATACAAAAATTAAACAAGTTATTCTTGCTTGAACTGTTGTTTACTTCACTGCCATTTTTCATCATCCGGGGACCGGAGACTCCGAGCGAAAACCGGAGATCTGGCCTCGTTAGTGTTCTGCCCATTCGCCCTCACGCCCTGTTACTTTAGTTGTTCTGAATTTGACTGTTTATTTCAACAGGAACCGACGGTATAATGCCCAGGGTGGAGAGTGGCTCAAGATAAAACACATTCACCCGAGGCACTCTATTTCGATTGCCACGTTTGGTTTTGAACAACTTTGTTATGGCGAGCTTATTCGGTTATTTTCGTGGAAAGGACAGGCTATCAAGTTCGATGGTCGAGTTCACATGAAGTGAGGAGCTGGAATCTCCCTCACACACACATGCACCCACACCACTCACAGCACTCTTGTGAAAAAATGCGTTTTTAACCCCCCCCCCCCCTGCCTAACGCTTCGAACCACAAGCTAAATGAAATTGAAGCGCTCTTATTTTTTAGGAACTTCTATAAGTAGTTAAACTTCTTTATGAATTCATTTTGTTTTTTTTTATTTCAATAAAATAAAAAAATTAATAAAAACCAAAAGAACCTCCCCCCCACTCAAAGCATTAGAGCTTTGTGTAAAGATTTTAGGGGGGGGGGGTCTCGTTACTGACTGAAGTTATACGGCTTTTAAGCGGGAGAGAGCCCTAAAAGTGTACATTCTTCAAAAGAGGGGCAAATAAATATCATGGAATGCCTCTGCGCTGGATGCCTCGAGAGAATAAATTTGGGCAAGGAATCATAGCGTTCAACTTTTATACCCCGACGTCAGACACATATACCTTTAGAAAAATACTTATTAATTAATGCACATTTTGTCCGTACATCGACAAATACGCGAGTATTTCCTTCCATTGTTGAATAAATTGGAAATCTGGTCAACAAATTGAATTTCGCCGTTTTCTTATTTTAAAAAAGCTTAGCGCTAATTATCTGGGATTGCTATTTTTGTAATTTTGCGGCTTTTTTTTTCATGGCGATTTCAGTTTGCACTCACCTTTTATGAAGTCGACCGCCATCTCAAGGCCGTAGGTGTCCTTGTCGCAGTCGTCCAATATATGAGCGCCGATTGTGAAATATTTTGACTGATTGTTGATCATGTCGAGGGTGTACAACATGGTTTCCACCGCTTGAATGCCTTAAAAAAAATTAAAAAAAAAAAAAAAAATGATTTACTAAACAGGCAAAAAAACGATATTGTGATTCCTGGAAAGTGGAGGGCCTTTGTCTGTTTTATTTTATCGATTTCGTAAAACGAAACTCCCGCCAGAAAAGAGTTTGAAGTGGGGTAGGGTGGGGGCTAGGAGACCCAATTTATATAAAAATCGTGGGATTTTTTTTTAATATTGAAAAAACCTCAGCATAAACTACTCTTGAGATTTATTATCTGCTCACCCCCCCCCCCCATCCATCAACCAATACCACCCTACGAGCCAATCATGGCAGTCACGCGAAAAGCACGTGCCCATCAGTCGCCAGTGATACGAATTAAAATGACCCTCCTTCTCTCCCTTAGGGGGTTTAGCATTTCGTTAAAAACGAGTCCTTCGCTATACAGTTTCAGAAGAGCTCCCAACCCTAACCCAAACTCTTTTCTGGCCATCACGGAAGGTCTAATTTTAATTCTCCGTGGCGTAACCGCAATTTATTATCTCCACTGAAACGGTCCACAATTTCAAAGCACCTTCTCCTCGTTATTTAACGGATTTAAAAGGTCCTATAACAACGGCAAAACGCGGTTGTCCAAGTTTTACAAGTTTTGTGACTCTGGGAAATGTTATGCCTCCCGCCCCTCACACGTCAAAAATAGAAAGAAGAATGTTGTTTTTAATAGTGAAAACGCGCCGTGGGGAATCATCGAAACTTTTATTTACGAGGGGGGGGGGGGGTCAAGAGATGAAAAAGGAACCGATCGCGAAATGTACAAAAGTTGTAATGTTAACTTTGTGCCTCCTAAGAGAGCTTCTGAACTAAAAAAGTTTTCCTAGAGGGGAATGCCTGAACTTTTCTCCCCCCCCCCTCTATCAAGAAAACAGTTTTCCAATAAATCAAAATGACATAATTTGGTGTTTGTGATCGTAAATGTACGAGTTCCGGTCTCTAATATGTCGTACATGTTTTAGAGCAACATCTTTCAAAGTTGGCGATATCCTACGCCTGATTCGGAGGCGGAAATACCATGTTACGTAGGGGAGGGGTGTGCTCTTGATGCATCTAGGGATAGGACAAAATCCCCCCCCCCCAATCAAGGATTTCAGGGTAGCCTAGAATCCCCCCCCCCCCTACTGTTAACGATGCCACCGCTTAACAGGCGGTCGAAGCGAAAATAGAACTCATACTCTCTCCCAGAAAAACCCGTTATTACCGGCCTTATTCTTTTCTCCCAATTTTTTCCTCCCTAAGCGTATTTATTTTCTTTCCGGACGACAATAAATGTTATGGCGGGAATCCAAGCAAAAGGTAAAACCTTAGGAATCATTCATTACAAATTAGGTCCGTTCCATTGTTTTCGCGAGTGCTCCACTTTTGAAGAAAATCATCTGGTTTCATTCAATTTTTCAGAATACGTCAATGAAATCACATGGTTTTCTACACTAGTGTAGCTAGTGCAAAACAATGGAACGGACCTATTGCCTTTTTTTATATTTTGTCCGATAAGGTGAGAAGTAAAAACCATAAAATGCAGCGAAACGGAAGCTAATTCATCGTTTTTCTTTTTAAAGCTTTTAACAATCTAAAGAGATTCGAACTGATGGGTTTTTTTCGTTCATCATTTGATGAACTTATAACGGCGCCATCCTCGGATTCACTTTCTTTTCTTAATAATGGGGAGCAATCTCAAGCTAGACTACACCAACAATTCTTATTAAGTCAATACAATTTGATTTAAACGATTCACTGAAAAAGAGGGTTTCCGTATTTATGAAGCTTCTGATTAGATTTGCTGCTCCCTAAAAACACCGTTCTCTTAAAATTGGTGACTTTAAATTTCATTAAAACAAATTATAATAACAATAATTGACTCATTTTGTTCAAGTGAAAAGCTAGGAAAGGTTCCGGGAATTTTCTCTTCTGTATGACTCTTTTCCACCCAACTCGTCAACTCTTCTTATTTCTTTGTTACGATTGCTGCTATGTTTTATTTTTTTTTTAAGGGCCTAATATTCTCACGACAAAATAGTTCTTGAAAATTGGCTGTAAATGAAATATTTCCCCAACGCACTTCAAAATTATAAAATCACAGAATCTCACCGTATAGGGTCTTCCTTGCTCTGCTTTTTTAACAACTGATTGTATGCACTGAATTCGTGTAATAGGGCATAATTACGATGAAATCGCTTACCTCCTTGAGGCATGACCGGTCCGCAGGTCACCGTGTCCTCACGCTCGTGCACCATCATCAGACCACCCAAAACGACGTCACCTGCGACTTCGCAGGATTTTTTGATAGGCCAATCGATTTTCAGTTGGTCCACTATGAGAAACTGGTGGCGCTTCCTTGGACTCGCTCCAAGGGGGTTATTCCAATTCATATTGTTCACGGCGGACAGCGACTGGTTATTGTCTCCGTTGTCGTCGCCGTGAATAGAACTCGTCTCATATATTCTTCCCTCGGTGTTTTCAAAAAAACCTTCCGAGTAAGCTTGCCAATGAATGGAGAGAGAAAACAATAACGCGAGCACTTGACGCATTGTGCAAAAAAAGGAGAGAGATGAACACCCTGAAACCAGAAAAAGGCAATTCCATTAGAGATTTCAGACGTAGCTTCAGCTCTCCGAGAAAAGCCTATAGCAGAACAAGCAATGTGTAACACGCTACTTTTATTCAAATTTTAGTGAGATTGAAGTTTCACTTTATAAAAACACCCCATTCACGGATTTCTTATAGCGTTTTCCCTTTGCATAAAATTCCTCTCTGAAGCCGAGCATTTCCACCCGTCTTGCGTCTTCTCTGAATTATGTCATATGGTAACAGAGAAGACGGGTGGAAATCCTCGGCTCCAGAGAGGAATTGTATGTAAATGGAAAACGCCACTAAAGAACTAACACTCTTACGCACCCGTTAAAGAACGAAGGTATTCAGGTCAGGATGCTCGACATTAAATTCATCACTAACTCTTTGTGTATGAGTTAAGAGGTGTGAATTATGTGGACCACCCATTTTACGGCAGGAGCGTACAACCTATGCGTTGCTGTTTCGCTTCAAACTTTGAAGAAAAATTAAGCGACCAGAGAGAGCGGGTCTAACTAGCAACTTGCCTCTCCCTCACGAGTATAATTCATTTCCGTCAAACGCTATAAGGGCGGAAACTTGTCTAATAAACTAATTTCTTCAGGTTGGGGGACCTTTTTCGTTAGATAGAGATGAGAGGTTGGGGACTCTGTGCAAGACTTGGCCCTCAAAACAGACCATTCGACTACCAGAAATGAACCCGCAATGAGGGGGGGGGGATGTTGACGCACCAGGCAGTCTGAGGCCCCTTTTACACGAGTAAGTTTTTAGATCAAAGTGGCCATTTTGAAAAAAAATTGGCAGATGCTCCCTGCCTCAAATCGTCTGTTTGTTATCACATTGAACAAATTTTTGAGCAAAAAACTGAGGGCAGACCCTCATATCGTATTCAGCTCCAAAATATCTGTCGATTGAGACCAGCTACGTGACTAAACCTTCCGGTTTATTCCCCCAAATTTAAGGAATTTGACGGCCACTGAGGGCAAGGGCCCAAGGTGTGAGACGCCTCATGTTTTCATATCGGCTCTAAGAAAAACCTATCAAAAGGGAAACGTTTCAAGACTATCCATGTTCAGATCGCGGTGAAATGGGACTGTCGCCAGTCTCGGTCTGTATATATAGCAAAAATGAAAGCTGATGGCCAAGAGTCGAGATTCGATCGCAAAGGATAAATAGCTACGAAATAACAAGTTTTGGTGCTAATTATGCGTAAAATGTAAGTTTCGGCTAAATAGCTTGGCAAAACTGCACATTTGTGAAGGTACACAGTCCCAAAATCACTATTTTAGCAGGCAAAACATAGATATGGTAAAGCAATAATTTTGCTCTCCGGCAATATTAAGCCGGCTCCACACATGCGGTGCTCGCCAAATATTTTCTATGTGTAGCATAATAAAATTATAGCCTAGAAATCAACCAACTATAAATTCAAAATATTTTGCTCGTTATTTGGCGAATTGGTGTACTGCATGTGTGGAGCCGGCTTTGTACGTGGCAGATTAGTCAGTCAATAAACGAATTTTGTGGCAAGTCGCCACGTATAATTCCTACTTTCGGAGTTTCAAATCTGCAATTCGTCAAGTTTCTGGTCTTGACTTCCACAAAATGTCAACTTCGGGGCCCTTTGTTTTGCCCCCGTCGTTGGGGTCGTTGAGCCCAATCTAGCTGGCCCCAAAATAGTTCAGTAAACAGAGCAATCAAAATAGCTAAAAGCTGTAAAAGGTGGTGTAAGCGATTTATGTTTTTTTATTAATCCGTTAGGGTCCTGTTAACAATGAATCACAGTTTGCACACAAAATGTCGAAAGGCACAAACTTTTGACGGCCCAAAAACCTCTAAATTTGTTGACTTCAATCATTCACTTATAAGTCGAATATGGTCACTCCTAACGGGAAACGCACAATGTACTTAGTTAAAGTTGACAAGAAATCCGCGTCGATTGAAAAAAAAAAGAAAAAAAAAATCCAAATCGGTCGAACAGTTTCAACTTTTTCAGATAAGCAATTATCACCTATTTTTTCAAAATTTCCTATAACGTGTGCTATTCTTTTTTCAAAGCGTCATACCTCTAAAACTATCTTTTCAATCAATACCCCCCATCATTGAAAGTTATAGATGCACCAAATGGACAGGCCAGGAACATCTGAATCAACCGACCTGGAACTGTTTTGACGTTTTAATTTAAACGCTGATTTGTCCCAAATCGAAATTTCTCCAAATTCGCTATTAGCAGTGGCGAGGCGTCCGGTCATCGATAGATTCGCCGATGACTAGATTTTTCTTCGGAAATTAAGGAATATTTGTTGGAATATTTTCTTAGAAAAGTCCCTTCTTGGAGAAAAAAAATGATTCAAAACAATGATAAGTTTCACTCAACTCAGTTCATAGGAGAGTTAGGAGGTCTGTTTTTCATCAACTGGGAGAATACTGGAGCGATCTATTGAGTCTTAACAGCGTAACAGATGCGCTAACTTTGGAGAATCCAATCTCCCTCCCTCCCTCCCATTCCTATCCACTCATTCATGTCTTCGTCAAGCTCAGTTTCCTTCTCTTTCTCGCGCGTTAGAAAAACAGCTCTACTCATCGCTTCTTCGGTCAAATCCGGTTCCTCTTGGCTCATCGTGCGAACGGTCGTGGTCGGAAACGACTCCTTTTCAAATATTTTCCTGGCGTTTATTTCATTTTTCATCTCTTTTCAGAGGTGCCTACACACCAAAAGTCAGTAGCATAACATTGTTATTAGCAAAACATGTGGATAGCAAAAATGTTATTAACAAGATATTTTTCTACCGGTCGCACTTCACGAAAATGTTAATAACAGGCCAATGTTGATAGCAAAACATGCGAATAACCGAAATGTTATTAACAAGTTATTTCAGAGCATGAAATGATATAGCAAATCGCTATTAACAAGTTTTTATATTAACATATTAATAACAAAATATTTTTCCTATAAACATGTTAATAGCAGGTTTACAGCATTTTGATAGAAATAGCGTCAGAACCCAATAGTAAGATTAGTAAGCCATGGACAATCGAACGCGTGCCACTGTTGCTGCAGCTTGTGTGGTAGTTTTGGGGGCAGCAAGAAAAAAGAAGAGACTTTGGATGCGCCCATATTTGCATAGAAAAATACAAAGTATTGCCGTGTTGGAAGATATATATAGGGATGAAGAGAAAATGAGACTGGGCAAACTTCATTTGGATAGCTTCAAAGGATTTGCTAGAATGTCGAGCATCGATTTTGAATTCTTAATTAACGTTTTGGGGCCGCACATATCTCGACAAGACACGAACTACCGCAAAGCGATACCGGTGCAGGATAGACTGGCGATAACTTTGCGCTACCTTGCAACTGGGGACAGCTTTAACAGTCTGATGCTGCTATTTCGAGTGTCGACGTCCAGCATCTCCAACATCGTGAAAGAGGGATGTGAGGCTATAATAAATGTACTTCAGGATGAAGTGAAAGTGAGTACGTAATATTAATCTTACTTTTTTCTTTATTTAGCGAATCTTACTTTTATTCGAGCGGATAGTGGACCCCTACTGCCTTTGAGATCAGTTCAATGTGTTTTTATTCCAACGTGCCTGAAATTGATCAAAATTCTGACATTTTTGGTCGTTCAGCTCTGAAGAATAGTTTGCGATCAACCTTCGAACTGGGCAAAAGGCGTAAAGTTTCACCGTGAAGCTCACGCCTGATATACTACCTCTTTATTTAAGGAAGGGGATAAGTGTGACACAAAGTAAACAAAAACAAATTTTTTGAGCAAAAAAGTTATTCAGTAATAAAACATTGGAAAAAAGAATTACGTAAAAAAATTAAATCATAAATTGAAATCAAGAAGGTAGTTCAAACATTTGGAAGCTGGTGAGCGTTGCTACTCGAAATCTAATAGAACAGTGGAATTCAGTGCAGCTCTCAGGATGTCAAAATTGTTCGTTGTTGTGGTGGACTGCTGAACGTCGTCTTTTGCCTTTTCAGAGGACGAGGTTTCATCCAGTGGTCGTGATGAGGTTGTGCCTTGAGAATTGAACGTTTCCTCCACAGCCAGGAACAGCAATTCATTAATTGAATGCTGAACTTTATTTCTGGTTTCAGCAGGCAGGAGTCTCATTTTACTAGCAACGTAGTCTCCGTATGCTTGACATTCGTCTTTGTCAGCACTTGATTGTAGGCTCTTCATTACTTCATACGCCTCTTCTGTAATTTTGTCCATGTGTACAGATCGCTTCCTAGTCTTTTGGGGGGGGGGGGGTGAGCGGAACAATCTTTTCGGTAATTGCGGTGTGTCGGTCACAGGCGAAATGGGTTCACACTCATCGCTTGTTGTCAGCGATGCGGTATCATATGAGTTCTGTTGAGTCTGAAACAGTAAAAGCAAGAAAATGGTACGAAAATATTAAACCGAACCAATATGCATATAGTTGTGTTCAAATTATCATCTCATAGGTACTAGGTCGCTACGGCAATGAATTGAAACCTAATTTCTTTCGTCCTGTTTTTCAGCTCCCACAAACGACAGAGGAATGGCTACAAGTGGTAGAAAAATACCAGGAAAAATGGAACTTTCCTCACTGTTTGGGCAGCATGGATGGAAAGCACATCCCAATTATGGCTCCCCCCAACAGCGGAAGTGACTATATTAATTACAAAGGATTCTTCAGTATTGTCCTCCTGGCACTTGTTGACGCTAACTATTGCTTTTTGTACGCTAATATTGGATGCCAAGGACGCATATCGGATGGAGGGGTCTTCGGAAACACGGCGTTGGTGCGGTTACTAAATACTGGACATCTTGGAATCCCGGGACCGTGTCCACTACCTGGGAGGGTAAATGACAGCCCTTACGTCATTATAGCCGATGATGCCTTCCCCTTAACTGAAAATATAATGAAACCGTACAAAGGAGAGCAAGTCAGAGGATCTCCGGAGAGAATTTTCAATTTTCGTCTTTGCAGAGCACGCCGAGTAGTAGAAAATGCTTTCGGCATCTTTTCTGCGGTGTTCCGAGTAATGCGTAACACGAATCTACTTGAGCCTAAAAAAGTAAAAACCGTCACTCACGCTTGCGTTCTCCTTCACAACTTTCTCAAGAAGAGCTCAACTTCATCGCACGTATATTGCCCTCCTGGACTGCTCGATGACGAATTCGACTCCTCTGGAAAACCATCACAAGAGACTTGAGGAACACAGCAGAACCTCGGTTAGCATCGCTCCAAGCAGTAGGGAGAAGAGCACCACTGCTCGCTAGAGCAGTACGTGAAGAATTCGCTAATTATTTCTTGTCACATGAAGGGCGCATTGAAAGACAAGAAATAGTGGAGTAATTTTTCAAGCATTGCTTGGGCCAGCAATGTAGTTGCACAAGGGAGTGGGGAGAGTTTAAATAAAAATTTTGACATTAAGGGTTAACAATAATCCTTACTCACTGATTAATGGAACCCTATGTCCAATTCCTAAATGCGACCGGTCATACTAGTTGTCGAAAAGGGGTGGATCGGTAGAACGTAGCAATTTGAATTTGTATTGTCGGGGCAAAGAAAGAGGTGCACGGATGGTGGAGGTCCCAAGCCTGCCTTTTTATTATTTTTATTATGTATAGGATTTTTAAAAAAGACGATATGGGAAATTATTAAAGAAATCACTAACACTCGCAATGAAGAACGAAGGCGGAAGATAGAATACGTTTGAACGAAATGTAGGAGAAGTATTCAAAGGTAAGTGGAGGTGGTGATCGTAGTGAGAGAGAGAGAGGTCTGTGCCCCGATTATAGGAGAAGCAGAAGATAATGTAATAAATATTATTTGCTTACCTTGATTCCTACATCGGTAGTACGATGAGGCTTCCACTTGTCCTGCAAGAACAGCAGGCTGTCGAAAGCAAACCACTTGCTTCGGCCAGCCCAAGTCCCGGTGCCTTCACTTTGATCGGCGTTTTCATCATCTCTGCCCCTTGACCTGACTTCCCTTTTATCTTTTTGAATTCCCGCTGAAATTGCCCGATTAGAGTCTTCACTTTTTTTTCAACTTCCACCCAATCGCAATTGAATTCACTCCCTAGCTTTTCCCAAGCATCTCTCTTTTTTTGCTTGTCCTTGTACTCAGGAAGTTGTACGTTCCACAAACAGCCTAATTTGCGGTATTCTTCTACGAGGTGCATTGTTTGAGATTTTGACCACTCCATACCGAGAAACTCAGTCGCACGAGACCACTTAAAAAAATAAAATAATTGAAGAGAGGGATGTACAGACTGGTCGAAATGAGAAAAGAAGGAGGTGTTTCTTTGAAAAATAGCCCAGTCAACATTTTTGCTATCGCTCCCAGACCGGTAGCAGAAATTTTTTTATTGGCATGTCAGTAGCAATGTTATTAACAATGTTATAAAAAAAGTCAACAAGTTATTAGAAATGTTACTGGCATTTTGTCCTCCAACATGCTAATAACAATTTCGTTAAAAACGTTTTTTTCGTTTTCGTAACATGTTATTAACAAGTTATGCCAATTTGTTTATAACTTTGTTACAAATAAATGTTATTAACTTGTTAGTCTCGGTATGGACGAGGATGCTTCAAAAACAATGTTATTAGCAATGTTTCTAGCAATGTTATTTCCGGTGTAAAGGTGCCTTAGAGGTTTTGGATCGTGAAAAATATGCATTATGAGCAAGGCCATATTTATTTTATGAATCATTCGGGGCGAGCAGGTGGACCGGAGCGCGCTCAGGCGGATATAAGTGAAAGAGTCCCGGGGAGATTGAAGGTTTCTGTGTCTTAGGTTTCCCATACAAATTGGAGTGCGTAATGTTGGTCGACCTTATCACTGGTCGACTGTAATCAGGGACAACTGTAATCTAGGTCGACTGTAATGTTGGTCCAAGGCTACTAGAACTAACAAGGTTGGCCATTACGCCGTTTGTTTACGTTTTTCTATATATATATAGGCGAGGGGCGGAGGCCCACGTCACAATATGCTCCCTCCCACCACACTTTATTCATGGAGTATTCCAACTCCTTTGAAACTGAGTTATTCAGGTGAATCAAATCTTATTATCGAATTTTTTACTGCTGTTACGCACATTACTTGGCCCCTAAGGCTAGAAAAAAGATACCAATGTTTATTATATATTTTATTTATACAAAAAATATTATGTTTGAAGCTGAACGAAACACTCACCCTTCCTTCACGAACATTAGCCAGCCATACACTTGCGTTCTTATTTCCTCTCAAAAATCGTGGTGCATCCAAAGCGTAAAGAGATAAAACGGGGTAGGAAAATTTTTCTTCAAAAAACACTTTCCCATGGTGAATTGTGGCGCATGGAACAGGAGAGGAGAGAACATTTTGTATACAAATCAAATTTGTGTATAGAGAGTATTTCACAAATATTGTTGTCATTTGATGAGATAAAACGTTAGTGCATGGTCTCGTATCGTGTCATTTGGCGTGGCGCGTTGTCATGTTCAAAATGTCAAGAGGATAAAGAGGGTAGAACAGAACACGATTTTTGAAAGTGATTTTCAAAGGATTTGAGATCATAGGGGGTGTGGGGTGTCGATTTTGTTTGTCTTTTACAAAAAAGTTTATTCTACTGAATAATAAATCGCAGCATTATTTTGTTCATTATAATAGGATGACGCGAAAAACATCGAAGTTAGGAAGATTCATGGGTCAGAACTTATTTATAACTCTATTTTCTAAGGTAATTATTTATGCTAAAATAGAACATAAATCGGGATCAGTTGTAAAATAACCAAGTTTTAGGTATTTTCAAACACGCCAGCTAAGCATGTTTTCGTCATGAAACGCCTTCCGAAAAAAGTGGGGAGCGGTTTGTTGTGTTTCTACTTGAGCCCTTGAATAATAAAATAATACAGGATAAATCAATTAGCCAATTTAGAGGTATGAAAAGGGCAGAGAATGCAGCGTATGTTCGATTTGGCGGGATTGAAAATATGCCAACTTTAAATAAGAAAAAAATGTCCAAAGGGTTCAATTTGTTTTATTTACATAGAAGGGCTGGTATACCTCATCGAAAAAAAATATTTTCGAAAAATGTGAGACTTCCTCATTATTAAAATGAGAAGAAACGCCGGGGCTAGGAGGGCTGCGAAGGAAATGGGAAGTTTTCTTGGTCCGAAATATCTTTCAATACAAGAATATTGCCACCTGAAGATACCATGGTGAAGGTACGAAGCCCGAAATTCTGGTTGAATTAAATAAAACAATAGTTTGGGCAGTTTGGGCTTTCAAAAAACACGAATTCTACATAAATACTATAGACTATAAACAATGGGGCGGGAAGAGGAGCATATTTCTACGTCACAATCGGTCTCGACCAATCAAAACACTGAGGCAACTTTTTCGTCTTGTTTACATTGTAATGGCCAACCTTGTTAGTTCTAGTAGCCTTGATGTTGGTCGACTTGTTATCAGCTAGTTCAACTTTTTCAGATTTTTACTCTGAGGTCAGCAACGACTTTGGATGGCTAACTTCGACTTCTGTAAGCCATCCGTGGAAGGTGGTCGGGTTTGGTAAAGTTGCCATTTGAATGAGTGGACCAAACGCAAGTGCCCCAGACCCCCTCCTCACGAGACTGTCACTCTTAGAACCCACCACCACACCATACCGCTATTTTCACATTTATCAGTTGAGTCATGCTGTTGTGCTAAGCTCCCTTTATTCTAATGACATTTTAGGCCTGCGACGGTGTTGGAATTGTCGGTGTCGGTAATGCCAGTTTAAGCTTGATTCACGCTAAATAGTGACGAACAATGAAAATAGTGACGTGTCAATTTTGTTCGGCAAAAATAAAAATATTATTCTCACAATTTCTAGGGACCGGCTAGACTGGACCGGCACGTGATAGTAAAATCCCTCAGTGATTTTTTAAACTTTTTTAAAATATCAAGGCAATTTGACATGATAGAGTGAATTAAAAATTACTGTGCGCTCATTTTCTGAAATACTACTTTCTAAGCACGGCCTGTCACATCACTGTTAGACCGAGAGGAGAGTGCCTCATTATTGACCCAGAGTTATCTCTACTGACCGGGTACTTACAATGATCGGTACGAGCTGAAATTTCGCAAACAATTTACGCGTGGGTCAATACGACTTGCCCTGAAATTTGATCTCAATCGGTTGCGGCAAACTCGGGAAAATCCGGGAGTGTCTCAAGCTGGCAAGTCGTATATTGACCCACGCGTAAATCATAGGCAAAACTTTAGGTTGATTCGAGACATTACTGGTCAGTAGAGAAAACACTCTGAGGAAAACGCGTCAGGTTGGTTGTATGCAAAAATTAACCTCGATCTGAACGCTTTAAGTACCTGATCAGTAAAGATACCTCAGGGTCAGTAAATTAGTCATTCCCAACCGAGAGCTGGCGACAGTCCCAGTCAACCTGAAGAACATAGTCATGAAATTAGCACCATTGTGTAGATAATGATGAGCTGAATACGAATATGGACGTCTGCCTGGGGATTTTGCCCTCAGCAGCCATAAATAAATTAAACCGGAACAAATTACGAGTAGAACAAATTGGTTTTATTTATTTCTAGGTTCCATTAGAATGTGTTTCAACTATACAGGTTGTTCCAGGAGGAAACGTCAATACTCGCACATGTTGTACTACTAAGTAGGGCGAACCAAAATGACTACATGGACATATGGTCGGAAACGCTTTATTTCAGAGTTACAGGGAATTTAGTGTTTTTTAAGCCAAATCACCTCTTTTCCACAAAAAGCGGTCTTAACGGACTAACCGTTCAACATAGAACAAAATAAACTACATTTCTGAAAAGAGCACAAAATTTAACATTGGAAAAATCAGGAATAACATATTAAAATCATCTTTATGTACGCTTAGTTATTTTTGGAAAAATCGAAAAAGTGTTACGTTGAATTTTCTTGTTTTTTTCAGAGGCGAATTTCGCTCAATGTTCAGTTGGTCGAGCATTGACGAATTATTGTAAAACATGCCCATTATGTGAGCTTTCAATTGACGTAAGAAAATTGAAAATCGGTTGGATTTGTACTGAGATATGACACGAAAGGTTTTGAAAACAGTGCAAAATTGTCAAAATAAGCCACATTGCCAGCTGCCATGTGAAATCCCCAAAAATTGCTTTCGACGTCAAAATAACCCCACAATTCAAGGAAACAAATTATTCAAGAAAAATTAGTGCACCAAATCCATCATCACCATCCCCCACCACTTTCACTAGTAAATACTCGTTTAATTAGTTTTTCAGGTATCCTTCCGTAATTATTTTAGTTCAAAATTTATTTTTCTGGTACAAATCATATCATGCGCGTGAATCACTGCAATTATCACACAAAAACGTCTGAAAAATAGCACCAGACGAAAACTAGAAGGAATCAGACCAGTTAATTTGTTTAATAATTGATTATTTGCTAGTGAAAGTGGTGGGGAGATGGTGATGATGGATATGGTGCACTGATTTTTTTTAAATTATTTGGTTCTTCGAATTATGGGGTTATTTTCACGTCGGAAACAATTTTTGGGGGATTTTACCTGACAGTTGCAATATGGCTTATTTCGACGATTTTGCAGTGTTTTCCCGAACCTTTCGTGTCATATCTCAGTAAAAATTCAACCGATTTTCATTTTTTTTACGTCAATTGAAAGCTCACATAATGGGTATTTTAGTGCATTTCATTCTGAAAATGCACTATTGGTCTCGTCGTGATGGTGGCAAACATGGGTCATGTCATGTTTTTTTCACGTTTCAGAACCTCTAGAACACGAATTCAGTGGTCTCCGGAATTCATACATATTATTTATATTCTATTATTTATATTATATATATATTATTGTTATTTTTATTTTTCCTGTGTCAGAGCTTGGATTTCTCAAGAAAGAGAGCAAAACAAATGAATTTTTGCACCTGTTATTATTCACATTTTTAGCCCAAAATGTATGACTTTTTCGCTTCTTTTCGAATTTTATTGTCAAAGGAGGGAGATAATTCCACTTTCGAGTACACCGTTGGAAAGCTGGGAAAACGTAGAAGTTTTTAAGACGCATGACAACGTGTGAAGCAATTTTTGGCGACACAGTAAATTGTTGTTTGAAGTCAAATTTTTGTTTTTTTGCATTGACGCAACGAAAACGTTACCTTTTTAGGCGCTTTTGACCATTTAGAATACTGATTTTGCATTCATCCCATAGAAAATATTCCGTAGATTACGAAACTGCCATTACTTATGAAAAAAAGTGAAGTAGAAGCTGAGAAATAGCAGGTTTTCGTTGAAAAATACAGTTGCGCCTAAAAATCCCTAAAAAAAATATTACTCTATAACAAAAAGAGATAGGCCGCTATCCGAATAGGACTTTTTTATCCCATTTTTGGTGTACTATTACCCAATTTTTTTTTGCTACTCAAAACTGACCGCCCTGTATACAGGGTGATCCAGGAGGAAATGCATATACTGAAGTGTGTTGTAGTACTAAGTATTTGCGACCAAAATGACCCTATGAACATAGGGTCGCAAATGCTTTCCTTCTGAGATATGCGTACAATTGTGTTTTTTCATTGACTGCCTACTTTTTCTCCAAAAACTCGGTTTTACGGCCCAACCGCTGGGCTTAGAAAAAAACTGTTGACGGTTTTGAAAAGACCACAAAATTTCACTTCAGAAAACAGTGTTTTGAACTGCTGTAAACGAACTCAGTGTTTTTTATGATTTTCCACAAATGGCGAAAGTGACTTCTTTTAAATTTCTCCTATAATTCAGCGACGATTTCTGCTGAATTTATGATGCCTCCGATATGGTCCCATTATCAGAAAAACATGTCCATTCTGTGGGCTTTCCAATGACCTCCTCAAAATTGATGGTGGTCCATTTTTGAGAGAGATATCACAGATAATATCCGAAAAAACAAGGTACAAACGTGCAAAATCAGTAAGTTTGTCCCAGTAAAAGTAAGCGTATTTGTGTGCCTTAAACGTGTTATTGTGCCTCATGAAAGGCAATTATTGCTTGGAATTCAGTCCAAAAATATCACTTTAACGCAATTAATGACAAATCATCCCCCCTCCCACCGGGGGCTTAAACATGGTGGGGCGTGGGATTTGTCATTTATTGCGTTAACATTAACATTTTTGGACTGAATTCCAAGCAATAATTGCCTTTCATGAGGCACAATAACACGTTTGAGGCACGCTTATTTTTACTGGGACAAACTTACTGATTTTGCACGTTTGCAGCTTGTTTTTTCGGATATTACCTGTGATATCTCTCTCAAAAATGGACCACCATCAATTTTGAGGAGGTCATTGGAAAGCCCACAGAACGGACATGTTTTTCTGATGATGGGACCATATCAGAGGCATTATAAATTCAGCAGAAATCGTCGCTGAATTATAGGAGAGATTTAAAAGAAGTCACTTTCGCCATTTGTGGAAAATCATAAAAAACACTGAGTTCGTTTACAGCAGTTCAAAACACTGTTTTCTGAAGTGAAATTTTGTGGTCTTTTCAAAACCGTCAACAGTTTTTTTCTAAGCCCAGCGGTTGGGCCGTAAAACCGAGTTTTTGGAGAAAAAGTAGGCAGTCGATGAAAAAACACAATTGTACGCATATCTCAGAAGGAAAGCATTTGCGACCCTATGTTCATAGGGTAATTTTGGTCGCAAATACTTAGTACTACAACATACTTCAGTATATGCATTTCCTCCTGAATCACCCTGTATACAGGGTGTTAGCGTTAAGGTCGCACCACCGGCCAGGGTTCGATTCTGCAACTCATTTGCGGCAAAAGTTGTCCTCTGCAAAAAAAAATTTCACCCCGCACGAAGTCCGACTTTTTTCACTTTTAAGATTTTTTTCGTGTTATAGACATCACGTTACTAAAACGACTGTAACTCGCTTATTTCTAAACGAAAATCAAATCTGAATACACCGTTGGAAAGAGCGTTAAATTTACCTCCCAGTGCTAAATATTATTTTAAATGTAGGATTCAAGGGACGAAAAATGAGCCTGAGTAGTAAAATGTGAGGAATTACGAAAATTTGCAGAATTTTCAAACGTTTTCAACTCCGACTGAATCTGTCGGTTAATCGTACACTGCAATCTTAAAAGTTGGCGTAGAATCTCAGCTTTCATTAGGTCTAGTCATTTTTTAAATTAAAAAATCGCATAGGTGAGAAAACCGCGTCTGATTGAAAAAAATAGGTGTTTTTTTATCTTGCTCAATTATTCAATGACTGCCAAATCTTCACAGTTTGGTGGAATAAGGGGTGGGTTTTACTTGTTTTTTCTCGCTGAATCGAGTAGCGGTTGGCGCGCATATCACGCTAGCGCTGAATCGGGCGGTGCATATGTGGCTCATGAAATAGGAGAGCTAGGGGAATAGGGGTAGTGTGGTGTTATGTTTAAAAATGAATTTATTTTCCACTAAGGGTTGCTATTTGTGGGAAAAGTCCGAGTATCTCCAATAACAACGAGAGAACATGCGGGAAAAGACGAACAAGAGCTACTTTATTCACCTCAGCATGATCTTTTCTGTGTGTCCGCTATTTTGGTTTAGGCATATGCGGCGAACCTCATCCACTGCTCCTTCTGAAACCTCTGGATTCCGCCTTTCTTAGCCACTTCATATGAATCCTATCCATCACTTCCAGCAGATCATCGATCTCAGGATGCTTTTCACCATATCTTTATAAACTCATGTTTTAAGTCCCTCCACAAACGTTAGCCGAGAAGGGTAAGTTCCGGTCTTCTAGGAGGCCATAGAATTGGTCCTCTGAATCCAATCCACGTGTAAAAAAATGCGTTCACTTGGGAGTGATAAATCTCGTACTCTGATTACTCGGAGCGTTTTACTGTAACTGCATGTAAACGCCGAGCATGATTACCTCGGAGCATTGTTTATCAAATAGGTAGAAAGCGTTTCTAGAGGATCTGCTTGAGGATTAGCGTATTTGGCGATCAAATCAGGCAGAATCATTGGGTTTTAGAACGGATAGTGGGGACCAACACGAAGGACACACCGAAAATATGCCAAAGTGAATAAAATAGCTCTTGCTTGTCTTTTCTAGATGTTACCATCAGACGGTCTATTCCCGAATTGCGTCCCTTAGTAGAAGCGGAATCCTTTTTAAAATATTAAACATCGTATTACCCCTATTCCCCTAGCTCAACTAATTAATTCATGAGCATCGTTAGCACCACCATTCGATTCAGACACAGAAAAAACAAACATAAAACAGGCGTATCCCACCCTTTATTCCACCAAACTGTGAAGATTTGGCAGTCATTAAATAATTGAGTAAAATAAAAAAAAGCACCTATTTTTTCAATCAGAAACGGTTTTCTCACCTATTCGATTTTTTAATTAAAAAAATGACTAGACCTAAAGAAAGCTGAGGTTCTACACCAACTTCTAAGATTGCAGTGTACGATTAACTGGCAGATTCAGTCGGAGTTAAAATCGTTTGAAAATTCTGCAAATTTTCGTAATTTCTCTCATTTTACTACTCGGGCTCATTTTTCGTCCCCTGAATCCTACATTTGAAATATTATTTTGCATTGGGAAGATGGTAAATTTAACGCTCTTTCCAACGGTGTATTCAGATTTGATTTTAAGCCAGAAATAAGCGAGTTACAGTCGTTTTAGTAACGCAATGTCTATAACACGAAAAAAATCTTAAAAGTGAAATAATCTGAAAAAAGTTTTGTTCCGACAGCAGCCTGTCGGGAAAAGTGCATTTCATTCATGCCCTCATAAGTTAGAAAGATATCAATAAATTATGAATGACATTTAGGCCGTGGTTTAGAAAGTCAAAATCATAAAATCGTGTTTCTTTTTACCGCAGGCCCCTTTTTGGCACCAACTGAGGGGGAACAAAATGATGAAAATGAAAAATGAAACAGAGTCGGTTTGGTTGCCTATACGATATGGGAAGGCGGACTCTTGTTAGAGGAGTTATTTGCAATTAAAATCTTTATCCCGGCCTAAATTTCATTCATAATTGATTGATATCTTTCTAACTTATGAGGGCATGAATGAAATGCACTTTTCCCGACAGGCTGCTGTCGGAACAAAACTTTTTTCAGATTACGTTAATTTTCAGATCAGTTACATTAGGTTAAATGGTATGTCATTCATATTTAGCGGAATGCGGAGTGCCTGGGTTCAAATCCGAAACAATTTTTTTTTAATTTTTTTTTTGTTTCCTCCCTTTTTGGCCCACCTCAGGATTTTTTACTCAAGATTTATTACGCTGTAGGCAAATCAAATAAAAGAGACGGCTCAAAATACAATGTCAATGAAACTTTTTGGTAATTGGGTGGTCCGGTAAAGCATAGCGTTAATTTAATAAGCTCCCCTCCGCCGAGAACTCCCCTGCCATATCAACGGATTTGGTTCACAAAGGTCTCATTCGAAAGCGCGTTCATTTCTCATTACTCGAGTCAATTTTGGGGGCAATTGCAGCAACAGCCGTGCGGTAGCGAATTTTCAACTAATTCAAACCCCTCTTTCACACCGTTCCCGTGGACCGATTCATCTGGATCACGAACTCGTCCGAGATATTCACGCTATTGATTTTTAGACCAAATTTGGTTGCCGTAAGTAAAAAATTGCGACCGTGATCGTGCTAACAAGCGAGGGGTCATATATTTGCTATATATATATGTAGCAAATCGAACTGACCTCGGATTCGTGTTCTAGGGGTTCTGAAACGTGAAAACAAAGTATCACAACCCATATGTGCGACCATCAGGGCGAGACCAATAGTGCATTTTTGGAATGAAATGCACTAAAAAGTCGGACTTCGTGCGGGGTGAAATTTTATTTTGCAGAGGACAACTTTTGCCGCAAATGAGTTGCAGATTCGAACCCTGGCCGGTGGTGCGACCTTAATGTTAACTGTTGTGTGTAGTATTTTTAGCCATAACGTTAATTTTATTGGATTCAGCCCTTATAAGTCGAGAACAGTTACACGTACATTAAATCTGAGGGCACTACTGGAAAGAGCAGACATTTTTCAGTGGGAATTGGTCCAGTTATCCCCGAAAGTAGTCGCACTTTTCCAGTAACCAGTCAGATTGTGGAGATTTGTATACCGATTTTAGGCAGTTTAGCCGTAACTTGAATGCATGATAGCGAATCTTGAAATGCTATCCAGGTTTGGCAAATTTCACAAAAACTTGCCTGATTAGTGAGGATGAAAATACCAAACCCACATCATCGCACCCCTTCGTAAAAGTTTGGAAAAATGAACACATTTCGAGCTAAAAGTGCTTTTTTGGGTGTTCTTTGCAATAGGCCTTTGTAAATAAATGAAAGTGAAAAATGGAATCAAGCACACTATTATTTCCCCTAAAATGATAATAAAGCTTCTTGTAGGTCTAATCGTGGTCGGCGATGCAAAATAAAAACATTTCGTAGCGTTTATTGCACCAATTCATAACAATTAGTAAATAAAATAACAAATAAATTACCTAAAACTTCTTTTTTTACAATACATTTTCAAAATGTCCTCCTCTGTTCCGAAGGCAGGCTCTTGCCCTTTTTCTCGTGGCACCCACTGTCACGCGAGGAGAAATATCGGCTCGAAGGGCCTCAAAAGCTCCTGTAATCTTTCTTCGAAGCTCCTATTGATGCAGTAAACACGGTCTTTTACCAAACCCCAGACGTGGAAATCCATGGGCACCATGTCCGGGAATTGAACCCCCTCATCATAAATCCACATATCATAACTTCTATCCAAATACTGGCGAAATTCGATCAATTAGGGGGGAGGGGGCACGATCATGTTAAGAATAAGGCTTCGACGAACATCTTCCCCCAGATTTTGCTTTGAATGAGGCAAATCGTTCTGAATAAAGTTCAAGTACACTACGGGAAGTTTTTATTTTGCATCGCTGACCTTGATTAAGGCCAAAAAAAATTTTTTTTTTCATTTTAAATAAGAAGCAGTGTGTTTAATTTAATTTTTTCCCCTTCATTTCTTCGAAAAGGCCTATTGCAAAGAACACCCAAACAAGCACTTTTCGCTGGAAACGTGTTCATTTCTTCAAACTTCTACAAAGAGGTGCGGTAATCTGAGTTTGGTACTTTGATCATCACTAATGAGGCAAGTTTTTGTGAAATTTGCCAAACCTGGATGGCATTTCAAGATTCGCTATCATGCAATCAAGTTACGGCTAAACTGCCTAAAATCGGTACAAATCTCCACAATCTGACTGGTTACTGGAAAAGTGCGACTACTTTTGGGGATAACTGGACCAATTCCCACTGAAAAATGTCTGCTCTTTTCGGTAGTGCCCTCAGATTTAATGTACGTGTAACTGTTCTCGACCTATAAGCGATGAATCCAATAAAATTAACGTTATGGCTAAAAATACTAAAATATTGATTATCTCGAAAATGGTTGGAAATCGGACCTATGTTTATATGGACTTTTTTGGTCCATTTTGGACCTAGAAAAATCCCCTGCATTATTGCCGTCGACTTACCAAACACCCTGTATATATAATATTATGGCCGTTTTCTTGTTAGCACGATAACTCTCGAAGAAATCAATTTAGCGGAACGCGCTTTGGCACAAGAATCATTAGTCATAAGACCCCGGTCGGTATTGCATTTGGGCCAAATCGGTCGAGGTGGAGGGGGGAAAACAGGGGTTGAAATGGTCAAAAAATCACTATAAATCACCAGTTGATTCTAGAAGCATCATATTCGGTACGTATACTCCATGTTAGACTAGCCTTTGATTCCCATTTTAATTTTTTGAAAAAGTCGAAGGGGAGGGGGTGTTGCCCCCGGAGTGGAAGTAAGTGTGTGGTCTTGTTAGCACGATAACTCTCGAAGAAATCAATTTAGCGGAACGCGCTTTGGCACAAAAACAGTAGTCGTAAGACCCCGGTCGGTATTGCATTTGGGCCAAACCGGTCAAGGTGGTGGGGGGGGGGTATAGAGGTTGAAATGGGCAACCTAAGCCCAGGGTTCCATTGAGATTTATCGAAAACTTTGATGGGGGGGGGGTGAAATAGGGGATGAAATTTCAAATAAATCGCTTAAATTCACACGTTTAGGTATTATAAAATACGGCGCAAAAATGTAATATAACAAAGCCCTTGGAAAACTACCGACACTTTTCGACATTTTTGAAGAGAGGGGGGTGAAAATAGAGGAAGAAGTTCGGCTTAATGAAACAAATTATGGTATCAAAATTATTACTTCTGGGACGGCTTAGGGTATCCGTATACGGAATGAAATGCACTCTTTCCGACCGCCAGCTGCCGGAGAGATTTTTTTTTTTTTTTACAATAATTGGTCAATGCTCGACCAACTGAAGATTGAGCGAAATTCGCCTCTGAAAGAAACACGAAAATTCAACGTAACACTTTTTCGATTTTTCCAAAAATAACTAAACGTACATAAAGATGATTTTAATATGTTATTCCTGATTTTTCCAGTGTTGAATTTTGTGCTCTTTTCAGAAATGTAGTTTATTTTGTTCTATGTTGAACGGTTAGTCCGTTAAGACCGCTTTTTGTGGAAAAGAGTTGATTTGGCTTAAAAAACACTAAATTCCCTGTAACTCTGAAATAAAGCGTTTCCGACCATATGTCCATATAGTCATTTTGGTTCGCCCTACTTAGTAGTACAACATGTGCAAGTATTGACGTTTCCTCCAGGAACACCCTGTAATTCTAGGGAAGGTTGGAACAAACCGGCTGTTTCAGACCACCTATACCAAAATCTATTAGACCGAGAGCTGGCGACAGTCCCATTCAACCGGAAGAACATAGTAACGAAAGGTATGCAAAATGGTGGCATTTGACCCCCTATGTACGAGTCCGGAAGTCTGCCATGCTGTATCTGGGGCCTAAGGATTTTATAGCTAATTAAAGCCTTAATTTGGGACACGAATTTGACCAGAAGAACATAGTCCTGAAACTAGACTCATTCGGAAGGTTTTATGGAGCTGATTACGAATATGATCGTCTGCCGCCGTCTGCCTGGGGCATTTGCCCTCAGTGGCTCGCCAACTCACGAAATTCAGTAAACTTTAATTAACCGGAAGAACATAGTCCTGGAACTGGTCTTATTCGAAAGGATCTATGGAGATTATTACAAATATAATCATCTGCCTGGGGCATTCGCTCTCGGTGGCCAGTCAAACTCCCTAAATCAGGGATATTAATTAACCGGAAAAAATAAGTCTTGAATATTGTCTTATGCGACAGGTTTCACGAAAATGATCGTCTGCCGGCGTCTACCTAGGGCGTTTGCCCTCTGTGGCTCGCCAAACTCACGAAATTCGCAAAAATTTTAAATAACTGGCAGAACATAGTCCAAAAACTGGTCTTATTCGATAGAATTCATGGAGATTATTACAAATATAATCGTCTGGCGGCGTCAGCCTGGAGCATTTGCTCTCGGAGCAAGTCAAACTCCCTAAATCAGGGATATTAATTAACCGGAAAAACTGAGTCTGGAATATTGTCTTATGCGACAGGTTTCATGTGGCTGAATACGAAAATGATCGTCTGCCGCCGTCGGCCTGGGGCACTTGCCCTCACTGACCCGTCAAACTGCACAGAGGGAAAATGATTAACCGGAAGAATATAGTCGTGAAACTAGTCTCATTCGAAAGTTTTAATAGAACTGATTACGAATATGATCTTCTGCCGCCGTCTGCCTGGGGCATTTGCCCTCTGTGGCTCGCTAAACTCACATAATTTGGGAAATTTTAATTAACCGGAAGAACATGGTCCTGAAACTGGTTTTATTCGATAGAATTTATGGGAATGATTACAAATATAATTGTCTGGCGACGTCAGCCTGGTGCATTTGCCCTCGGTGGCCGGTCAAACTTCCTACATCTACGGCGGCAGACGATCATATTCGTAATCAGCTCCATAAAACCTTTCGAATTAGACTAGTATCACGACTATGTTCCTCTGGTTAATCATTTTCCCTCTGTGCAGTTTGACGGGTCACTGAGGGCAAGTGCCCCAGGCAGACGCCGACAGACGATTATATTTGTTATCATTTCCATAAAACCTATCGAATAGGACCAGTTTAAGGACTATGTTCTTTCGGTTAATTAAAATTTTCCAAATTTCGAGAGTTTGGCGAGCCGCAAAGGGCAAATACCCCAGGCAGACGGCGCCAGACGATCATATTCGTAATCGGCTCCACAAAACCTTTCGAATGAGACTAGTTTCAGGACTACGTTCTTCTGGTTAAATTCATGTCCCAAATGGAGGACTTAACTTAGCTATAAAATCCTTAGGCCCCAGATACAGCCTGGCAGACTTCCGGACTCGTAAATAGGGGGTCAAATGCCATCATTTTGCATACGTTTAGTGACTATGTTCTTCCGGTTGAATAGGACAGTCGCTAGCTCTCGAACTATATGTTATTTTGTGTTCATTATTGGGTTCTTGTTTCCAGTCCCCCCCTTGTTACCTCCCGACGACGTCTATAATATATGGGAACTGAAGCCCTATCCCGCAGACCCCCACCGCCCACGCCTCCCTAATGCTAATGTTCTAATGTTATTAGAATCAACTAACTAGATGGAATTCTGCTATCCCACGAGCCGAACGGGATTCAACTCTCAAAGATAAAGTTTGGGCCCTTCATTTTCAAGAAGAGGACATCTTGAAATATGTTGAGACCAAACTTCCGAACGGGGAAATTCATAACATTCCACGAGAAAGATGGTCTTTAGTAAAGGGTGCTATGCCCAGGATTTTTCCCGGGTGTCCAGAATGACTCCAAAAAGTTGTAAGGACGAGGAAGCCTCCAGCACCAATACAACAACACCGTCATCCATCTCAGTCAACTCAAACATAGAGCTTGTGAACGGGCCTTAAATAAAACAGACTGGGGACTTATTCTTGAAGTTATTCTTTCAATAACTTAAGCAGAAGTAGTGGCCTTACGAGCTCGAACATAAATGCATTTATGCTGGACTACGAGCCCCACGGGATGAAAAACGTGTTATTTTTCTTCCCATGAATGATGAGTCATATATCTATAACTATCAACATTTTGATTCAGAAGTATAATGTTCATAACATTTTACACTTGAAAAATAATGCTAGCAATTTTAGATGTGTAGCCGTGTTCTGTGCTGCAATATAAACGCCAATATTACTGACTTAGTCATCCTAAGCTCCTAAACGTGCGTTAAATTCATTTTAATTCTCAAATTAGGTGTTTAATTAACCATTAGAACAAGAAAAACATAAAATAACACACTTCAACTCATTTACTGCTATTGCAAAATAGACGTGCTAGCGGAACCAGACCTCTCTGACGGGAGCGATTTTCCCTTCGACCATGAGAACCGCGCGTTATCACAAGCGAAGCAACTTGGTATCTATACAACTTTGGTTGCCACCCTCCCGGAGGTACTGGTAAAAGGTTGTAAGCCGGTCAAAAAGGGGCTGCAAGATACAATACAATTAATGTTGGTGTAACCCACCCAAAACGTCAAACAAAGACCGGTAAGATGTTATAAGCCACTTGCAACATGTTACTATAGTGAACACTGGCGTGAGGGAAAGATTTGGTGAAAGGGCGTGGTCGTTTTGGCGTACTTGTAAGCGTTTTCAAAGTGGTCTTTGTGATTTTTATTTCTTAATAACTATTACTTGATAATTTTCGATGAAAATCAATTTGACAATCAATTAGTCAATGAAAATTATTGCTATACTACAACTTAAGTTGTCAATAAACTTTGTTTTAAAAACCAACTACTTCTGGGGGGTTGTAATAGAAAAGTGAAACACGTGTGAGACGTGATGAGAATTAATTTCACCGCCATGTGTTCATAAATTTTAGCTGTCAAAGTCAATCTCATCTCGTCTCACATGTGTTTCACTTTTCTATTACACAACCCCCCACGTGTCAATCAAATTAATAATTAATGTTGCAACCCCGACAAATCATGTTTTGAACTACCGGTAAAAAGTTGTTAGCCACAACTTTTGCCATGAATTATATTTTTTATTGTACCAGACCTAATACCCTAATGACTGCGTGTATTCAAACAGAAATAAATTTACATTTTATTACGCGGTAGTTCAACCCATGTTAAAGAGGGATGAACGGTTCTAAACAGTATTTTGGCATTCCTATAAAATTTGGGAATCGAGGGTCACAACCTTTTGCCTTTAACCAGTCGAAGTAGAAATATCCTACTTGTCAATGAGATCAGGTGAAAATTATAATCATATGAGGGACCAAGTATGGCGCCGATTGGCGTGTTGCAGTGCTCGTGTTTTATAGTGCCTCGCCGGCACGAGACGCAAGTCGAGTGCCGGCAACCGCCCGAACCTGAAATGCCCATTGCACATTGCGACCGAGTAAATCGTACGCTATTTTTTCTACAGTCGTTAATTTTTGTCATTTCCTAAAACTATAAAATTACACCTACCACCAAACCTCTAAATAGTGGGAAGGTGCTTATTTTTCGTGAAAATATTTTCGCTTCGTTCATTGTTTTCAAACAAATGAATTTAAAACATGTGATCCTACTAGAATACATTCATAAAGCTTAAAGAACAGTGGGACACGGGCTACAATTGCTGTTCTAGTGTACTGGAGTAAGAACATTGCCAGTGGATTTCATGCCCAAATACTTCAGATTGAAGGCCGATGGAAAAAGTGGAGGAAGAACCGTGAGAAATGGGCCCATTCCTCACGCTTGGATTTCATGTCGCACGGTCAGGAGCAATAGCCCTCGTTGCACCTTCCACGGAAGGTAGCAAAGTAGGTTATTTCGAACGACTGTAGAAAAAAAAAAAAAAAAAAAATCAAAACTTGCGTGCTTTGTATAAAGATGTTTATTATAAAACTGAAAGTCTGCGCAATCAGCGATATTGTTGCATTCCTTATTTCACCTAGTGGAAGTGGAAACAAGAAGTGGGAGAAGAAGAATGTACACGAAAAATAGACGAGAGAAGTTTTGCCTGAGTAATTTTGATCAGTACGTTTAGAAACTATCATGAAGTCAGAGCTTTTCCTGTGTTGGCTAGTCTTTAGCGCAGCCATCGACGCCGCCCTGACTACTCCAAAGTACGACTTTGACGATGATTGGGGTATCGACGATCCTGAACATAGTGCAGCGCTTCGCATTCTTGCCAAAGCTTTAAGAAGGGACGTTGGCATCATTGAGACGTGTTCACTTCTCATTAAAATGACCGACCCCGGTGTATGGTCCGTAGCGTCTTCGCATGGACAGAAAATTGAAAGTGACCCGAATGATTACTCTTCAAGCTGTGAATTCATTGATGAAGTCAGCAGCAACTTGCAAAGAATTGCCACTAGTTCGTCATTGTCGCACGCAATCATTACGATGGCCAAGCAAGAGAATAGAGCTATGAGGAACAACTTATGCTGCATCGCACTGCAGCATAATTTGAGGCTCACAGTCGAAGAGAGAACCCCGTCAAGCCCTACACGCTGTTGTCAGCAATTCGTGAACTTGACACAGAAAGGTACCGTGTAGACATATGATTTTACACACAAAAATTCATTGCTTCTTACTTTTACTTGTTCTCCAGGAAAAATAGCCTAAGACTTCTCAACCACGGCACATTTTTGAGTACTTGATGATGTTGTGACATACAAAAATTAAACAAGTTATTCTTGCTTGAACTGTTGTTTACTTCACTGCCATTTTTCATCATCCGGGGACCGGAGACTCCGAGCGAAAACCGGAGATCTGGCCTCGTTAGTGTTCTGCCCATTCGCCCTCACGCCCTGTTACTTTAGTTGTTCTGAATTTGACTGTTTATTTCAACAGGAACCGACGGTATAATGCCCAGGGTGGAGAGTGGCTCAAGATAAAACACATTCACCCGAGGCACTCTATTTCGATTGCCACGTTTGGTTTTGAACAACTTTGTTATGGCGAGCTTATTCGGTTATTTTCGTGGAAAGGACAGGCTATCAAGTTCGATGGTCGAGTTCACATGAAGTGAGGAGCTGGAATCTCCCTCACACACACATGCACCCACACCACTCACAGCACTCTTGTGAAAAAATGCGTTTTTAACCCCCCCCCCCTGCCTAACGCTTCGAACCACAAGCTAAATGAAATTGAAGCGCTCTTATTTTTTAGGAACTTCTATAAGTAGTTAAACTTCTTTATGAATTCATTTTGTTTTTTTTTATTTCAATAAAATAAAAAAATTAATAAAAACCAAAAGAACCTCCCCCCCACTCAAAGCATTAGAGCTTTGTGTAAAGATTTTAGGGGGGGGGGGTCTCGTTACTGACTGAAGTTATACGGCTTTTAAGCGGGAGAGAGCCCTAAAAGTGTACATTCTTCAAAAGAGGGGCAAATAAATATCATGGAATGCCTCTGCGCTGGATGCCTCGAGAGAATAAATTTGGGCAAGGAATCATAGCGTTCAACTTTTATACCCCGACGTCAGACACATATACCTTTAGAAAAATACTTATTAATTAATGCACATTTTGTCCGTACATCGACAAATACGCGAGTATTTCCTTCCATTGTTGAATAAATTGGAAATCTGGTCAACAAATTGAATTTCGCCGTTTTCTTATTTTAAAAAAGCTTAGCGCTAATTATCTGGGATTGCTATTTTTGTAATTTTGCGGCTTTTTTTTTCATGGCGATTTCAGTTTGCACTCACCTTTTATGAAGTCGACCGCCATCTCAAGGCCGTAGGTGTCCTTGTCGCAGTCGTCCAATATATGAGCGCCGATTGTGAAATATTTTGACTGATTGTTGATCATGTCGAGGGTGTATAACATGGTTTCCACCGCCTGAATGCCTTAAAAAAAATTTAAAAAAAAAAAAAAAAATGATTTACTAAACAGGCAAAAAAACGATATTGTGATTCCTGGAAAGTGGAGGGCCTTTGTCTGTTTTATTTTATCGATTTCGTAAAACGAAACTCCCGCCAGAAAAGAGTTTGAAGTGGGGTAGGGTGGGGGCTAGGAGACCCAATTTATATAAAAATCGTGGGATTTTTTTTTAATATTGAAAAAACCTCAGCATAAACTACTCTTGAGATTTATTATCTGCTCACCCCCCCCCCCCATCCATCAACCAATACCACCCTACGAGCCAATCATGGCAGTCACGCGAAAAGCACGTGCCCATCAGTCGCCAGTGATACGAATTAAAATGACCCTCCTTCTCTCCCTTAGGGGGTTTAGCATTTCGTTAAAAACGAGTCCTTCGCTATACAGTTTCAGAAGAGCTCCCAACCCTAACCCAAACTCTTTTCTGGCCATCACGGAAGGTCTAATTTTAATTCTCCGTGGCGTAACCGCAATTTATTATCTCCACTGAAACGGTCCACAATTTCAAAGCACCTTCTCCTCGTTATTTAACGGATTTAAAAGGTCCTATAACAACGGCAAAACGCGGTTGTCCAAGTTTTACAAGTTTTGTGACTCTGGGAAATGTTATGCCTCCCGCCCCTCACACGTCAAAAATAGAAAGAAGAATGTTGTTTTTAATAGTGAAAACGCGCCGTGGGGAATCATCGAAACTTTTATTTACGAGGGGGGGGGGGGTCAAGAGATGAAAAAGGAACCGATCGCGAAATGTACAAAAGTTGTAATGTTAACTTTGTGCCTCCTAAGAGAGCTTCTGAACTAAAAAAGTTTTCCTAGAGGGGAATGCCTGAACTTTTCTCCCCCCCCCCTCTATCAAGAAAACAGTTTTCCAATAAATCAAAATGACATAATTTGGTGTTTGTGATCGTAAATGTACGAGTTCCGGTCTCTAATATGTCGTACATGTTTTAGAGCAACATCTTTCAAAGTTGGCGATATCCTACGCCTGATTCGGAGGCGGAAATACCATGTTACGTAGGGGGAGGGGTGTGCTCTTGATGCATCTAGGGATAGACAAAATCCCCCCCCCCCAATCAAGGATTTCAGGGTAGCCTAGAATCCCCCCCCCCCCCTACTGTTAACGATGCCACCGCTTAACAGGCGGTCGAAGCGAAAATAGAACTCATACTCTCTCCCAGAAAAACCCGTTATTACCGGCCTTATTCTTTTCTCCCAATTTTTTCCTCCCTAAGCGTATTTATTTTCTTTCCGGACGACAATAAATGTTATGCGGGAATCCAAGCAAAATGTAAAACCTTAGGAATCATTCATTACAAATTGCCTTTTTTTATATTTTGTCCGATAAGGTGAGAAGTAAAAACCATAAAATGCAGCGAAACGGAAGCTAATTCATCGTTTTTCTTTTTAAAGCTTTTAACAATCTAAAGAGATTCGAACTGATGGGTTTTTTCGTTCATCATTTGATGAACTTAAAACGGCGCCATCCTCGGATTCACTTTCTTTTCTTAATAATGGGGAGCAATCTCAAGCTAGACTACACCAACAATTCTTATTAAGTCAATACAATTTGATTTAAACGATTCACTGAAAAAGAGGGTTTCCGTATTTATGAAGCTTCTGATTAGATTTGCTGCTCCCTAAAAACACCGTTCTCTTAAAATTGGTGACTTTAAATTTCATTAAAACAAATTATAATAACAATAATTGACTCATTTTGTTCAAGTGAAAAGCTAGGAAAGGTTCCGGGAATTTTCTCTTCTGTATGACTCTTTTCCACCCAACTCGTCAACTCTTCTTATTTCTTTGTTACGATTGCTGCTATGTTTTATTTTTTTTTTAAGGGCCTAATATTCTCACGACAAAATAGTTCTTGAAAATTGGCTGTAAATGAAATATTTCCCCAACGCACTTCAAAATTATAAAATCACAGAATCTCACCGTATAGGGTCTTCCTTGCTCTGCTTTTTTAACAACTGATTGTATGCACTGAATTCGTGTAATAGGGCATAATTACGATGAAATCGCTTACCTCCTTGAGGCATGACCGGTCCGCAGGTCACCGTGTCCTCACGCTCGTGCACCATCATCAGACCACCCAAAACGACGTCACCTGCGACTTCGCAGGATTTTTTGATAGGCCAATCGATTTTCAGTTGGTCCACTATGAGAAACTGGTGGCGCTTCCTTGGACTCGCTCCAAGGGGGTTATTCCAATTCATATTGTTCACGGCGGACAGCGACTGGTTATTGTCTCCGTTGTCGTCGCCGTGAATAGAACTCGTCTCATATATTCTTCCCTCGGTGTTTTCAAAAAAACCTTCCGAGTAAGCTTGCCAATGAATGGAGAGAGAAAACAATAACGCGAGCACTTGACGCATTGTGCAAAAAAAGGAGAGAGATGAACACCCTGAAACCAGAAAAAGGCAATTCCATTAGAGATTTCAGACGTAGCTTCAGCTCTCCGAGAAAAGCCTATAGCAGAACAAGCAATGTGTAACACGCTACTTTTATTCAAATTTTAGTGAGATTGAAGTTTCACTTTATAAAAACACCCCATTCACGGATTTCTTATAGCGTTTTCCCTTTGCATAAAATTCCTCTCTGAAGCCGAGCATTTCCACCCGTCTTCTCTGAATTATGTCATATGGTAACAGAGAAGACGGGTGGAAATGCTCGGCTCCAGAGAGGAATTGTATGTAAATGGAAAACGCCACTAAAGAACTAACACTCTTACGCACCCGTTAAAGAACGAAGGTATTCAGGTCAGGATGCTCGACATTAAATTCATCACTAACTCTTTGTGTATGAGTTAAGAGGTTGTGAATTATGTGGACCACCCATTTTACGGCAGGAGCGTACAACCTATGCGTTGCTGTTTCGCTTCAAACTTTGAAGAAAAATTAAGCGACCAGAGAGAGCGGGTCTAACTAGCAACTTGCCTCTCCCTCACGAGTATAATTCATTTCCGTCAAACGTTATAAGGGCGGAAACTTGTCTAATAAACTAATTTCTTCAGGTTGGGGGACCTTTTTCGTTAGATAGAGATGAGAGGTTGGGGACTCTGTGCAAGACTTGGCCCTCAAAACAGACCATTCGACTACCAGGAAATGAACCCGCAATGAGGGGGGGGGGGATGTTGACGCACCAGGCAGTCTGAGGCCCCTTTTACACGAGTAAGTTTTTAGATCAAAGTGGCCATTTTGAAAAAAATTGGCAGATGCTCCCTGCCTCAAATCGTCTGTTTGTTATCACATTGAACAAATTTTTGAGCAAAAAACTGAGGGCAGACCCTCATATTCGTATTCAGCTCCAAAATATCTGTCGAATGAGACCAGCTACGTGACTAACCTTCCGGTTTATTCCCCCAAATTTAAGGAATTTGACGGGCCACTGAGGGCAAGGGCCCAGGGAGACGCTCATATTCATATTCGGCTCTAAAAAACCTATCAAATGGGAAACGTTTCAAGACTATCATGTTCAGATTCCGGTGAAATGGGACTGTCGCCAGTCTCGGTCTGTATAAATAGCAAAAATGAAAGCTGATGGCCAAGAGTCGAGATTCGATCGCAAAGGATAAATAGCTACGAAATAACAAGTTTTGGTGCTAATTATCCGTAAAATGTAAGTTTCGGCTAAATAGCTTGGCAAAACTGCACATTTGTGAAGGTACACAGTCCCAAAATCACTATTTTAGCAGGCAAAACATCGATATGGTAAAGCAATAATTTTGCTCTCCGGCAATATTAAGCCGGCTCCACACATGCGGTGCTCGCCAAATATTATTCTATGTGTAGCATAATAAAATTATAGCCTAGAAATCAACCAACTATAAATTCAAAATATTTTGCTCGTTATTTGGCGAATTGGTGTACTGCATGTGTGGAGCCGGCTTTGTACGTGGCAGATTAGTCAGTCAATAAACGAATTTTGTGGCAAGTCCGTGCCAGCAGGCAAGTGGTAGTATAATTCCTACTTTCGGAGTTTCAAATCTGCAATTCGTCAAGTTTCTGGTCTTGACTTCCACAAAATGTCAACTTCGGGGCCCTTTGTTTTGCCCCCGTCGTTGGGGTCGTTGAGCCCAATCTAGCTGGCCCCAAAATAGTTCAGTAAACAGAGCAATCAAAATAGCTAAAAGCTGTAAAAGGTGGTGTAAGCGATTTTATGTTTTTTATTAATCCGTTAGGGTCCTGTTAACAATGAATCACAGTTTGCACACAAAATGTCGAAAGGCACAACTTTTGACGGCCCAAAAACCTCTAAATTTGTTGACTTTCAATCATTCACTTATAAGTCGAATATGGTCACTCCTAACGGGAAACGCACAATGTACTTAGTTAAAGTTGACAAAAATCCGCGTCGATTGAAAAAAAAAAAAAAAAAATCCAAATCGGTCGAACAGTTCAACTTTTTCAGATAAGCAATTATCACCTATTTTTTCAAAATTTCCAAAAACGTGTGCTATTCTTTTTTCAAAGCGTCATACCTCTAAAACTATCTTTTCAATCAATACCCCCATCATTGAAAGTTATAGAGCACCAAATGGACAGGCCAGGAACATCTGAATCAACCACCTGGAACCTGTTTTTGACGTTTTAATTTAAACGCTGATTGTCCCAAATCGAAATTTCTCCAAATTCGCTATTAGCAGTGGCGAGGCGTCCGGTCATCGATAGATTCGCCGATGACTAGATTTTTCTTCGGAAATTAAGGAATATTTGTTGGAAATATTTTTCTTAGAAAAGTCCCTTCTTGGAGAAAAAAAATGATCCAAAACAATGATAATTTCACTCAACTCAGTTCATAGGAGAGTTAGGAGGTCTGTTTTTCATCAACTGGGAGAATACTGGAGCGATCTATTGAGTCTTAACAGCGTAACAGATGCGCTAACTTTGGAGAATCCAATCTCCCTCCCTCCCTCCCATTCCTATCCACTCATTCATGTCTTCGTCAAGCTCAGTTTCCTTCTCTTTCTCGCGCGTTAGAAAAACAGCTCTACTCATCGCTTCTTCGGTCAAATCCGGTTCCTCTTGGCTCATCGTGCGAACGGTCGTGGTCGGAAACGACTCCTTTTCAAATATTTTCCTGGCGTTTATTTCATTTTTCATCTCTTTTCAGAGGTGCCTACACACCAAAAGTCAGTAGCATAACATTGTTATTAGCAAAACATGTGGATAGCAAAAATGTTATTAACAAGATATTTTTCTACCGGTCGCACTTCACGAAAATGTTAATAACAGGCCAATGTTGATAGCAAAACATGCGAATAACCGAAATGTTATTAACAAGTTATTTCAGAGCATGAAATGATATAGCAAATCGCTATTAACAAGTTTTTATATTAACATATTAATAACAAAATATTTTTCCTATAAACATGTTAATAGCAGGTTTACAGCATTTTGATAGAAATAGCGTCAGAACCCAATAGTAAGATTAGTAAGCCATGGACAATCGAACGCGTGCCACTGTTGCTGCAGCTTGTGTGGTAGTTTTGGGGGCAGCAAGAAAAAAGAAGAGACTTTGGATGCGCCCATATTTGCATAGAAAAATACAAAGTATTGCCGTGTTGGAAGATATATATAGGGATGAAGAGAAAATGAGACTGGGCAAACTTCATTTGGATAGCTTCAAAGGATTTGCTAGAATGTCGAGCATCGATTTTGAATTCTTAATTAACGTTTTGGGGCCGCACATATCTCGACAAGACACGAACTACCGCAAAGCGATACCGGTGCAGGATAGACTGGCGATAACTTTGCGCTACCTTGCAACTGGGGACAGCTTTAACAGTCTGATGCTGCTATTTCGAGTGTCGACGTCCAGCATCTCCAACATCGTGAAAGAGGGATGTGAGGCTATAATAAATGTACTTCAGGATGAAGTGAAAGTGAGTACGTAATATTAATCTTACTTTTTTCTTTATTTAGCGAATCTTACTTTTATTCGAGCGGATAGTGGACCCCTACTGCCTTTGAGATCAGTTCAATGTGTTTTTATTCCAACGTGCCTGAAATTGATCAAAATTCTGACATTTTTGGTCGTTCAGCTCTGAAGAATAGTTTGCGATCAACCTTCGAACTGGGCAAAAGGCGTAAAGTTTCACCGTGAAGCTCACGCCTGATATACTACCTCTTTATTTAAGGAAGGGGATAAGTGTGACACAAAGTAAACAAAAACAAATTTTTTGAGCAAAAAAGTTATTCAGTAATAAAACATTGGAAAAAAGAATTACGTAAAAAAATTAAATCATAAATTGAAATCAAGAAGGTAGTTCAAACATTTGGAAGCTGGTGAGCGTTGCTACTCGAAATCTAATAGAACAGTGGAATTCAGTGCAGCTCTCAGGATGTCAAAATTGTTCGTTGTTGTGGTGGACTGCTGAACGTCGTCTTTTGCCTTTTCAGAGGACGAGGTTTCATCCAGTGGTCGTGATGAGGTTGTGCCTTGAGAATTGAACGTTTCCTCCACAGCCAGGAACAGCAATTCATTAATTGAATGCTGAACTTTATTTCTGGTTTCAGCAGGCAGGAGTCTCATTTTACTAGCAACGTAGTCTCCGTATGCTTGACATTCGTCTTTGTCAGCACTTGATTGTAGGCTCTTCATTACTTCATACGCCTCTTCTGTAATTTTGTCCATGTGTACAGATCGCTTCCTAGTCTTTTGGGGGGGGGGGGGGGTGAGCGGAACAATCTTTTCGGTAATTGCGGTGTGTCGGTCACAGGCGAAATGGGTTCACACTCATCGCTTGTTGTCAGCGATGCGGTATCATATGAGTTCTGTTGAGTCTGAAACAGTAAAAGCAAGAAAATGGTACGAAAATATTAAACCGAACCAATATGCATATAGTTGTGTTCAAATTATCATCTCATAGGTACTAGGTCGCTACGGCAATGAATTGAAACCTAATTTCTTTCGTCCTGTTTTTCAGCTCCCACAAACGACAGAGGAATGGCTACAAGTGGTAGAAAAATACCAGGAAAAATGGAACTTTCCTCACTGTTTGGGCAGCATGGATGGAAAGCACATCCCAATTATGGCTCCCCCCAACAGCGGAAGTGACTATATTAATTACAAAGGATTCTTCAGTATTGTCCTCCTGGCACTTGTTGACGCTAACTATTGCTTTTTGTACGCTAATATTGGATGCCAAGGACGCATATCGGATGGAGGGGTCTTCGGAAACACGGCGTTGGTGCGGTTACTAAATACTGGACATCTTGGAATCCCGGGACCGTGTCCACTACCTGGGAGGGTAAATGACAGCCCTTACGTCATTATAGCCGATGATGCCTTCCCCTTAACTGAAAATATAATGAAACCGTACAAAGGAGAGCAAGTCAGAGGATCTCCGGAGAGAATTTTCAATTTTCGTCTTTGCAGAGCACGCCGAGTAGTAGAAAATGCTTTCGGCATCTTTTCTGCGGTGTTCCGAGTAATGCGTAACACGAATCTACTTGAGCCTAAAAAAGTAAAAACCGTCACTCACGCTTGCGTTCTCCTTCACAACTTTCTCAAGAAGAGCTCAACTTCATCGCACGTATATTGCCCTCCTGGACTGCTCGATGACGAATTCGACTCCTCTGGAGAAACCATCACAAGAGACTTGAGGAACACAGCAGAACCTCGGTTAGCATCGCTCCAAGCAGTAGGGAGAAGAGCACCACTGCTCGCTAGAGCAGTACGTGAAGAATTCGCTAATTATTTCTTGTCACATGAAGGGCGCATTGAAAGACAAGAAATAGTGGAGTAATTTTTCAAGCATTGCTTGGGCCAGCAATGTAGTTGCACAAGGGAGTGGGGAGAGTTTAAATAAAAATTTTGACATTAAGGGTTAACAATAATCCTTACTCACTGATTAATGGAACCCTATGTCCAATTCCTAAATGCGACCGGTCATACTAGTTGTCGAAAAGGGGTGGATCGGTAGAACGTAGCAATTTGAATTTGTATTGTCGGGGCAAAGAAAGAGGTGCACGGATGGTGGAGGTCCCAAGCCTGCCTTTTTATTATTTTTATTATGTATAGGATTTTTAAAAAAGACGATATGGGAAATTATTAAAGAAATCACTAACACTCGCAATGAAGAACGAAGGCGGAAGATAGAATACGTTTGAACGAAATGTAGGAGAAGTATTCAAAGGTAAGTGGAGGTGGTGATCGTAGTGAGAGAGAGAGAGGTCTGTGCCCCGATTATAGGAGAAGCAGAAGATAATGTAATAAATATTATTTGCTTACCTTGATTCCTACATCGGTAGTACGATGAGGCTTCCACTTGTCCTGCAAGAACAGCAGGCTGTCGAAAGCAAACCACTTGCTTCGGCCAGCCCAAGTCCCGGTGCCTTCACTTTGATCGGCGTTTTCATCATCCTCTGCCCCTTGACCTGACTTCCCTTTTATCTTTTTGAATTCCCGCTGAAATTGCCCGATTAGAGTCTTCACTTTTTTTTCAACTTCCACCCAATCGCAATTGAATTCACTCCCTAGCTTTTCCCAAGCATCTCTCTTTTTTTGCTTGTCCTTGTACTCAGGAAGTTGTACGTTCCACAAACAGCCTAATTTGCGGTATTCTTCTACGAGGTGCATTGTTTGAGATTTTGACCACTCCATACCGAGAAACTCAGTCGCACGAGACCACTTAAAAAAATAAAATAATTGAAGAGAGGGATGTACAGACTGGTCGAAATGAGAAAAGAAGGAGGTGTTTCTTTGAAAAATAGCCCAGTCAACATTTTTGCTATCGCTCCCAGACCGGTAGCAGAAATTTTTTTATTGGCATGTCAGTAGCAATGTTATTAACAATGTTATAAAAAAAGTCAACAAGTTATTAGAAATGTTACTGGCATTTTGTCCTCCAACATGCTAATAACAATTTCGTTAAAAACGTTTTTTTCGTTTTCGTAACATGTTATTAACAAGTTATGCCAATTTGTTTATAACTTTGTTACAAATAAATGTTATTAACTTGTTAGTCTCGGTATGGACGAGGATGCTTCAAAAACAATGTTATTAGCAATGTTTCTAGCAATGTTATTTCCGGTGTAAAGGTGCCTTAGAGGTTTTGGATCGTGAAAAATATGCATTATGAGCAAGGCCATATTTATTTTATGAATCATTCGGGGCGAGCAGGTGGACCGGAGCGCGCTCAGGCGGATATAAGTGAAAGAGTCCCGGGGAGATTGAAGGTTTCTGTGTCTTAGGTTTCCCATACAAATTGGAGTGCGTAATGTTGGTCGACCTTATCACTGGTCGACTGTAATCAGGGACAACTGTAATCTAGGTCGACTGTAATGTTGGTCCAAGGCTACTAGAACTAACAAGGTTGGCCATTACGCCGTTTGTTTACGTTTTTCTATATATATATAGGCGAGGGGCGGAGGCCCACGTCACAATATGCTCCCTCCCACCACACTTTATTCATGGAGTATTCCAACTCCTTTGAAACTGAGTTATTCAGGTGAATCAAATCTTATTATCGAATTTTTTACTGCTGTTACGCACATTACTTGGCCCCTAAGGCTAGAAAAAAGATACCAATGTTTATTATATATTTTATTTATACAAAAAATATTATGTTTGAAGCTGAACGAAACACTCACCCTTCCTTCACGAACATTAGCCAGCCATACACTTGCGTTCTTATTTCCTCTCAAAAATCGTGGTGCATCCAAAGCGTAAAGAGATAAAACGGGGTAGGAAAATTTTTCTTCAAAAAACACTTTCCCATGGTGAATTGTGGCGCATGGAACAGGAGAGGAGAGAACATTTTGTATACAAATCAAATTTGTGTATAGAGAGTATTTCACAAATATTGTTGTCATTTGATGAGATAAAACGTTAGTGCATGGTCTCGTATCGTGTCATTTGGCGTGGCGCGTTGTCATGTTCAAAATGTCAAGAGGATAAAGAGGGTAGAACAGAACACGATTTTTGAAAGTGATTTTCAAAGGATTTGAGATCATAGGGGGTGTGGGGTGTCGATTTTGTTTGTCTTTTACAAAAAAGTTTATTCTACTGAATAATAAATCGCAGCATTATTTTGTTCATTATAATAGGATGACGCGAAAAACATCGAAGTTAGGAAGATTCATGGGTCAGAACTTATTTATAACTCTATTTTCTAAGGTAATTATTTATGCTAAAATAGAACATAAATCGGGATCAGTTGTAAAATAACCAAGTTTTAGGTATTTTCAAACACGCCAGCTAAGCATGTTTTCGTCATGAAACGCCTTCCGAAAAAAGTGGGGAGCGGTTTGTTGTGTTTCTACTTGAGCCCTTGAATAATAAAATAATACAGGATAAATCAATTAGCCAATTTAGAGGTATGAAAAGGGCAGAGAATGCAGCGTATGTTCGATTTGGCGGGATTGAAAATATGCCAACTTTAAATAAGAAAAAAATGTCCAAAGGGTTCAATTTGTTTTATTTACATAGAAGGGCTGGTATACCTCATCGAAAAAAAATATTTTCGAAAAATGTGAGACTTCCTCATTATTAAAATGAGAAGAAACGCCGGGGCTAGGAGGGCTGCGAAGGAAATGGGAAGTTTTCTTGGTCCGAAATATCTTTCAATACAAGAATATTGCCACCTGAAGATACCATGGTGAAGGTACGAAGCCCGAAATTCTGGTTGAATTAAATAAAACAATAGTTTGGGCAGTTTGGGCTTTCAAAAAACACGAATTCTACATAAATACTATAGACTATAAACAATGGGGCGGGAAGAGGAGCATATTTCTACGTCACAATCGGTCTCGACCAATCAAAACACTGAGGCAACTTTTTCGTCTTGTTTACATTGTAATGGCCAACCTTGTTAGTTCTAGTAGCCTTGATGTTGGTCGACTTGTTATCAGCTAGTTCAACTTTTTCAGATTTTTACTCTGAGGTCAGCAACGACTTTGGATGGCTAACTTCGACTTCTGTAAGCCATCCGTGGAAGGTGGTCGGGTTTGGTAAAGTTGCCATTTGAATGAGTGGACCAAACGCAAGTGCCCCAGACCCCCTCCTCACGAGACTGTCACTCTTAGAACCCACCACCACACCATACCGCTATTTTCACATTTATCAGTTGAGTCATGCTGTTGTGCTAAGCTCCCTTTATTCTAATGACATTTTAGGCCTGCGACGGTGTTGTAATTATGTTATTCGTTCGTTAATAATTGAGAATCCTGTCACGCCAATCGAGAGGTAGGTAATCCATTAGGAATACTGTGAATTGGCTTGGTACATAACTTCTTTTAACTATTGTGTTTTTGTGTTCACCAATCATTTTCATCATCATGACATTTTTGCCAGTATCATCGATTTCATCGGCGAGGACAGGAGCATTGAGCAACGCGTTCAAGCAGGGCGATGCAGTGTTAAGTGTGGGTCAAATCGTGTTTTGCTTGGAAGCGTGAACAAAACGACCGAGAAAAACTATATACCTATTCGGACTTTGCCTACAGACTAGTCATTTGTCGGGTCCTCTTCATGAGGTCAACGTTCCTGTAGACATCGAGGGAAGAACATGGACGCAAACTGCTCTTGTACAGCTAACAACTCTGCTAGCAAAATGCTAGCACGTCGTCGCGGATGTCTTCCTGCCCAGGTACTTTCTCTCGTTCGATTCCCCCATGGTGTGTAATGTTGAACACTATGCGTCAATTAGGCTCACAATCAGGAGCTTCTCTCCTACACGCCAAGGAAACGGTGGCCCACGAAGCTCCTGCGCTTTTTCTTCGC